>JABUQX010098702.1:0-14897 GCA_015478945.1 Trachelipus rathkii
ATATTATATATAGATTATATATATCTACTTTTATATATATTTTATTATATATATATATATTGTATACATATGAACGTTATATATATATATATACATATAATACTATACCTATATAATTATATATATTATATATTATATAGGTATAGTTAGTATATACATAGAGTAAATATAGTATAATAGATATTATATTAATATCTCCGCGTACTATATATAGGGCTATCTTACATGATAATCATGTGTTATTATCTACTTATGTATATACTTTCTCTTATTGTTATATATAATTGTAACAGTATAATATATTTCATTTATTTTTTGTAGGGGATTTTGAATTAAAGAAACATAAGTATATTTATCTGTGGTTCTATTTATATAAAGCAAATAGTGTTATTTAAAGCGGGATATGAGTGGATAATTCGAGAAGTTCGAGGTAACTGAGTAAATCGATCGTATAAGTGGATTAATACGTGAGTGAGGGTCACACTTCTTATTTAGTCATCTATTTAAGTATTGACTCTATATAATAGTTATATGTGATAGTACCTAGGTATATTTGAGAGGCCCGTACTATATTATGTCAGAGTATATATATATATATCGTGATATTTTAATTCTAGCTTTAGTGTGAGCTTCTGATATGAGACCTAATCTGAATTATAACTGAACTATAATATATAATAGGCCAGCGGTTTTCCATATGTCGTCAATATCGTATAAATCATTATAAACAACTACGTTAATACTACAGTAAATTTAAGAAATAACATTTTCATCCGGACTCAGCGTAAAAGGCTCTTAGCCGATCGAACTTCATATTAATGGTAATAAAGTGGATCGTACCTATCACAAATATATACTTAATTAATATATTCTAGTTGTATAAGATAAGATTCCTTACTCAAAATCTTGCACAATCTTTAAAAAACAGTCATTATATATGATACTGGGGTCAAATGAAATTATGTAACGGGGTCTTAGGTAACGGGTCCTGAATATTTCTGACAATAAATCTCTTCACGTGTCACAAATAATAATAACTTATATATTTCTATTATGATATATATATATATATCTGTATATTTAATGTATATATATCTATCTATTATTTATAATATTAATATATATCATATATATTCATATATATATTATATATATATTATATATATTTATATCGTGACATTTTGTAAATAAATATGTATTAAATTGCTGACAATATGCTTATTATATTATATATATATTATACTATATAAATATATATCGTATATATATACTATCTATATAATATATATATAATAATTTATAATTATATATATATATATAAATATATATATATATATATATTACGGCATAACACTTAGGGGCTTATCCGAGCCGACGGGGATAAATAGGGGGAAGGGGGATGTATTGTCCATACGATACACGTGGATGGGGGAGGGGGTGGAGGAACATTAAGGGCAACGCCAGAAGGCACTGGCGCCCTGTTACACCAGTTATCACCTCCCGTGTTTCAAGGGTATACCTCCAAGATTGGGCTTCTGCATTCTCTCTGGGGGTGATCTCCCAATGTTTGGGGATCAGCCCCCTCTACGGGGGGTGCATGGTCAATCTGTAGATGATGCGCTGCTGCCAATCTATTCCATGTATTTGAATTGATTTATTTTCTTAGAAAGGGGGTGACGGGGATGGGCTGAAGGACCTTTACTATACCTCCTTCGGAGGGAAGGCCCACTTACAGCCCTTTGGGTGATCCCCTCTCTCGGGATTCACACGCCCTTTCAAGGTGCGCATGTGTACCCATTTGGTGTTATGTTCTTCCATCTAGATGAAGGTGTGGTTGTACTTTAGGAATACTTACTTGGCTATATGTTAAAGCTGTTATTAATTCGTAGTTAGTATGTACGTATTAGTTAAGTATTTCATATGACTGTGGTGAAATTATACACTGATTTACTAGAGAAATGATTGAGTTTTAGTAAGATATTACTGTGTTAACTGCACGATGATGTGTTATGAAAACGGATTAGGGCTTATGGGTTAAGATTATTGTTGAGTATATGTATGGTTTGCCCAGATTTAGCTAATTTGTTCTATCGTTTTATTCATAGTTCAAAATGTATGTTATATACTCGAGATGAGTGATCACCTTTGATGAATGAAAGTGTCAACTTCATAGTTCAAAGGTGCCGGTAATATACTTTGATATAGATTTACTTTATGTGTACTTTATAATGTTGACTGTTATTCATACGCTAAGGATTGATGTTTGTTAAAATATGATTGAAAGTATGGTTTCGATCTACCAGTCGCCCCAATCCAGAGACCTTAATAAATCTTATATTCCATTAATTGTGTTTTGTTGGTAATGGTTAGGATTGCCGCCGTGTACCTTTTGGTCTAGTGATTTAGAATACCTTACCCTCTAGAGTAGCTCTAACTGATTTTTATATATAAACTATTTCAGCTCCCAAGGTCTGTACAGTGCTAGTCAAATCACCCTCTGTGTGATGGCGCAGTATTTTGCCAGATTTTACCAGTTTGTAATAATAAATTATATAATAAGTTTTTGGCATCACTTTATGTAAATGGCTTAAAGCATACAAATCATTTTCATGTTTTCATGTTGAAATTTTCTCTGAAAGGAGGGTGTAAGTCTAAAAGAGTTATAAGCCTTATAAAGAAATTATCTCTGGTTTACTAATTGCTTTAATGTTTTGTATGTATACCTCTAATTAAATGTACGTAATCCAATTGTATAAATAATGTTAAAATTACACATGATATGTTTTAGAGAATAGCTTTGAAAAAATTAGAGTGACATAAGGTTACGTTTTTTGTATGTTGTGTTAGTTACTTTTATCGCTGTTACGTATGGACCTTTGTTAATGTTAGTGTTATTTCCTGATTGCCTAAGGTGTGTTAGATTTTGTATTTGTATTAAATATATTCTTAGTTCTGGTAATGTAAGTTATGTGTTATCTTAAATAATGTGAAAACAATGCTACGTTAGCAATATTTATTCGTTAGGCTGGTATATTATAATAAGGTCTGTTGTAATTGTTCATTGTTGTGTTGTTGTTGTGTTGTTGTTGTTATGTGTTTGTTTTTGTTGTTGTCTTACCGAGAATATGATACCCTTTTGACTGATGTGGTTTCGTTGTGCGTTTGGTAGTTCTTGTTTACTTTCTTGATTGGCTGAAAGAAAGAATCTCATTACCTAATAAAGGGTTGGTTACGGATGATTTATCACGATTTTCTCGTAGGGATTATTATTCAATGTACTGCCACGATAGAACATCTTACCTTCAGCATCTTTCTACATCTGTTGTTGATATACTTCACGAGGAGCTTTCCGTTTATTCAAATGGATGTGTCATTTACTATTTAAGCGTAAACCTAAATGGCAGTCGTTACTGATTGTGGCTTGTATTTTCCTTGCCAAACGGGTCAAATAATAGACCCTTGTATTAGGTATACTGTGTTGATGGGTAGCTCATTTCAAAGAGTTGTTGGGGCCTCTAAAAGCTTCATTTGTGGGTTTAGGATTGTGATATACTGCATGATTTGTTAATATCCGCACCATATGATTTCATAGACCGTTTTCTCAGAAGGAAATAATCTTTAATCTGGAGTATTTATTACGGAACTTATGAGAGAGTTGCTACTGGGTATTCTATAATTTATGTGGCATAGAAAGTGGTAAGTAAGTGTCATATGACATCACGAAATCTTGTGGAAAAGAACTATAATGACTATAAAACCGGACTTAAGAGGTAACGCTGCATACATATTGGGATTAAACCCAATGCAGCTGTTATAGCTAAGTAGTGGACATTCTGAGCCCAAGGGGTTCATACTGAGTTATGTAAACTAAAGGCATATTTAGCTTTACATTTCGGGTTTCATATGCTAAGCTCTCGAACATCTTTCTGAACATACTCTTTAGCGACTGCGTTGCTTTATAAATCACTAATATCGATATTTAATACATTCGCATCGTTATACAGCATGTTTGCGATACTACTACTTCTTCGAGCGACTTTATCACGATCTCATTGAGGGGCATCCAGCGGGAGTAGGTATGGTCATAACGAAGCTATAATTGGTAGTCAAGCATAGGGTGTTGACGAATCTATTGTGGTGTATACGCGCATCATAGGATGATGTAATAGCGAGATTGGAGTGAGGCAGATAATTGAACTTGTTACATAACTATCGAGTCTTGGATGAGTATTTACTGTCTCTATCTTTTGTATGAGAGAAATGAGGGATGTGACGTATAGAAGGGTCCGAAACATAAGTTATTATAGACCAGAGACAAAGTATTGAATGGTATTAGTTCAGAGTGTTATAGTCAGAAGAGCATGGTTAAATCCTCGTCTGCTGTTTAGGTATTGAATGGCTGGTAGAGAAGATAAAGGTATACGCATACTTGTTACCAACAACTTCAATTATCGTAGTGGTTATTCAGCGGTGAATTATCAGATGAAATTAAGGTAGAGTTTTTTACACAAACAACGTGTGACAAGTATGGATTATGTTATTTAAATGTATTAGCAAATAAGTGTTGTTATTTATGATATTATATAGCACTAATGGGGAAATTACAGTCAATATTCTACATGGTAACATATATATGGTGGTGTAAAATGCATTAAAAGTTGGACAGAACATTCATATTGTTGTTTTAAGGCTTTTTCCCTCGGTAGTGTCCGATTTATTTGATTCTGGGTTGATACCTGTTGGGTGTGGAACTTGTGTTTAACTGGGTTTTACATGTTTCTCCTAACTTTCTTTAGAGGGCGACTAAGTTGTGTTAGGTTTAGTGCGATTAAGATTCACGATTCATTTATGTATCTTACCATAGTCGTCAGTTATGAGCTAGTGTTTAGCTTTATTAATGTGAACACATTTTTGGGTTTGGTTATGTGAAGTCATTGTGCTATATTCATCAGCACAGATTTCAGAGCTATGACAATCAGGATACTTCGAGAGTATGACGCGAATTGGAATTTACACCTTTCACTTTTGGCTATGATCAGTTCTACGTACCTGGAATACTGGACGGGCACTGTCGAACATCAGTTACAGGGAAGTTATATTAGACAATATGGCGGTGAAAGAGATGATACGAGGACGGGTGATGGATTAGGGTCAATTTCAGTCCGGTAGACAAGGCATACTCTGGTATTTACAATGAATAGCTTTATAAGGAAAATAGATTTGACCTTTTCCACTGGACTGAATATCCACCTGTTTCCGCAAATATTCAAGACTAACAAGGTAAAGGATCGTAATTCATCCTTATGTGTACTATGGACCGAACCTTGTACTTATTAGTTAAATTTGCGCCTGGTAACCATTTAGGTATACTTATGAGAGGGTTAGTGTATTAAAGTGTATTATTACGCATAACATTTTTTTGTTAAAATATTACTTATGTTTATAATTAATGTAAGTATTCAATTTTCATTTTTCAGTGGTTGTATTAGCTGAAACAAAAGTAAGACGAAATGATTTAAAAGAGAACCAATAGTTGTATTAATGCTTTAACTGGTGGTTAAGTGTGGAACTTTATGTATTTAATGTTGAACTGCTTTGAATTTCCTGCTTTAAGATGTGTTTATGGTTGTTTGTCTTTAAGGGCATTATTTTCTTAGTTTTATTTCAAGATGATGGTATTGTTAGTTTTTTATTAATGGTGGTATGACTTTATTATGTTTAGCACTCACCTTTGATGTCTGTATGAAACTCATGAACCAACGTTGGTGATTGGGTATAAAATTGTTTTTCTGTGTAGATTCCTATGTTATTTGCTAAATTAGTTACTAAGTGTTATAGTGATATAAGATTATAATATGTTTAAATTATTATATGTTTAGAGAGTATAAAGATTAGTAAGGAAATGATAGAATTAAATATATATTGGTAGTAGTTATAACGGTTTTAATTATGTATGCTTAGTGATTTAGTTACTCATATAAGTGTATTATATTATATGATAAATCTGGTTGTGATACAATGTTGTGAACTTTGTATTTAATCAGTATTATATTATATAAGTGTATCTCGTATAATTTTAATTATCCTTTCAAAGTTATGAGATGGGTTTATTATAGTTTTGATTAATATATAATAATCTATTAATTATTTTATTATTAACTATTAGTTATTTCAACATGATAATGCTGAGTATAAGTTACTTATAATTGAGGTTTGAAAACTTATTGTATTACTGATTAATTTATGATATATATTATTTGATTGAATCTTGTATAAATATGAACTCTTAGTATTTTTGAATAGTATATGTTTATTATATCCAAAATGATACGTTTATATATACAAAATTAGTGACTTATTGAAATCAATAATGCAATAGATCAATATGTTATATTAACAAGGATGGTTAGAAGAAGGTGATAATTACTAGAAGAACATGGTAGAATGTAATGGTGTTGTGATTTAGATTGAATTACTGACCGTTTAGGTATGTAAAGATCGTTATTACAAATTTTAGTATAAATAATATAATACTGACGCTTATTCCATAGAATCAATAATAAGATCATTTATAAGATTAGGTACATGGAGGTTAGGTGACAGGAAGGTTAGATGATAATTTAAAATCAATAGCTTTCAATACCAGAACTTGGGTTCCTTATTCTAATGATAAAATGACAAGTAATGAAAAGATAAAGTAAAAAATTATGAACCGATAACAATTAAATGATTAGCACTTAGCCAACAGTAAATTTTTAAAAGAAGGAGTTTTTTAAAAAATATTGTCTAAAACATTAATACAATACGTTTTCTTATTAATATTTATATTATTTGTGTAATCAAACATGAATGATTCCGACAACTTTTTTAATATTACTATTTATTATTTATTGTTGGGATTATAAGTGCGTTGTTCGTATTTATGTAATAATTTCAGATGTTCTAAGGGTAACTAATGTAGAATTTTCGTTATCAATTTTTATATTGTAAGAGTGATGATATTTTCTTCTAAAATCATTAGTATACCCATATGCATCTTATCACAATCACGAATGACATTTTTATGTACAACCCTATATTATTAATTATTTGTCTGTTTCCTTAGAGGTTTTAGAATTTTCTTAAGTGCGGAAGGTACTGACTGTACCAAATTTATATTAATTGGAATAATTTCCCTCGCTTTAAAACTGAAAAACTCTGATATGGTAATACATTTTCAATTTTAAACAAGCGCCTCTTATTATCACAATTAAAAAAAAATTTTTGGCAAACCTAATAACCTCTGTTTATGACATATGTAGGATAAATAAGAAATTCAAAAAAAAAAAAAAAATTTCAGGTATTTAATCTCGTCATTCAAGAGCTGAGAACTACATATTCTAAATGCTCTTAAAAATTGACCCATAACTACTTCCCTCTCTGCGCAAGACGAATGTGCTAAATAAAACAATGCAATTAAAACAAGAAGGGTAGTTATAGGTCAATTTTTAGACTATTAAAAAAGGGAGCTTTAAAATGGGTTTATAATATCAGTATATTGAAAATAATGTGTAATACTGGAAGACCTTTAACAATGTTCAAATTTACTATAAAACAGGATTAAAAGTTACAGAGAAAATTATAGGATGGCGTCCCGTTCTTCTTCTTCTTATTTTATTATTTATCCAATAATTAAGACTCACTAATATCCTTTATGATTTTTTGGTGTAGAATCAAAGTTAAAAAAACGCTTCGACAGTCATATAAATTAGTTCTGTGGATATAAGAAATGGATTCCAACATCTGATTGCAAGATGTTTTATCTTTGGACCGAAATAAAAAATAGCTGCTCGCATCCCAATCACCATAACAATGGTCTTCACGTCCATATTGTCAGCAAAAACATGCAGGCTCGCTGGTTGACTTTCCTCTTCTGACTTCTCCTTGTGGTTGGACAGATTGTCGGATTTTTCAAGGACTTCAGACGTTTCTCGCGATAATGACGACTCACTGCACATATCTCATGGAATGTGATCAAACACTATCTTTCTAGCCGGAAGGATCACAGGATTACATCGTTCAGATGAACTTGGTCAATTTATCTTTTCTTAGATCTCCGGCTGTGCAAATAAAGAAAGACTTCAATCCATGTATGGTGATGTACGTCTAAATCAATTGGGTAACTCACTCCAGCTGCTAACTTTATAATGGAGTGGATAGACCTGGAGAGATTACGGAATCAACCATCAGTATATATATTTTGGGTAGGACGTACAATACAATGGCGGACCACATACTACAACCATTCGTAGATAATATATATAGTATATATACTATATTAGGTATATATTATATATATATATATATATATATTCTATATTATATATATATATTATATATACTAGTGTTATATAAACGATATATATATATAGCTATATATATATTATATATATATATGATATATTAACTGATATGTATAGTATTTAAATATTATATTTATATAGATAGGTATATATAGATGAGTATATGTATATAGTAGTATGATATAGTAGTAGTAGTATATATAATATATATAGGTAGATATATAGGATATATTATAATATATATAAACGGTATATATGATATAATATAATCATATAGATATATATATATATATAATAGTTATATATTATATATTATAGTATATAATATTTTATATATATATATATATGTATAGTGTAGTAAGATATATTGAATATATATAATATCCTTAGTAATAGTATATAAGGATACTATATTATAATATAGATATATAGTATTATAGATATATATATGTATTATGTATATAAATTCCATGTAAAATTGTAAAAATATGAATATTATATATATGATAGTATATAGCTATAAGTAGTATATTATATTTTGTATATATATATATAATAGGTTACAATAATATTTGTTAAAGGAGTGCAAAGATTTGAAAGTACGTAATGTTATATATATATTTAGGTTATAATAAGGTATGGTGTGGATTAGTAGAGGCCGGGTATGAGTATAATGTGTTGACAAGTTATAGGGAAGATAAGTGAGGTAGTGGGTACGGTGTATTGTGATCGAGCAAGGCGTAGTGTAGTACCTGAATCATATAGTTGAGATACATAGCGCGGAATACAGATATAGCATATAGTAATAGTATATAGTATAGTATAATATAATTGTTATATTATATACGTTATATTATATATATATATATATATATATATATTAGTATATATATATATATAGTTTTGACATATCTCAGTCAAGAGGAATCAACTTCAATATAGTGATATGTTTACTCTTAACAATGGAGGAACTTTTATCACAGACTATCAATATTATGCTTCATTCAAACTGATTCTTCTCTGTGATTTCATACTGTCGCCTGTCAAATCGCACCAGAGAATCATCAAGTTTCATACACTGCCTACCGAGCTTCCTCATTCAGTTTGTTGATGTCGGCCTTCAATGAAGACCATTTCATCTACTGAGCAACAGGAACAAAAGTAGTCATTTTAGTGTTTAAATTAGTGGTTTAATGCAACTCGCGATTTTAGTTTGCAAATAATATATATAGTGTTCACAAATAAATAAATTCGGAAATTTGTGAAAAGATAAAATAGTCTTGTTGAAGGATTGGAATGAGTTTTCTTTAATGGGAAGGGCAAAGAAATTCGAGTGTTGGTGTAACATTTTTAGATGCAATATTTGGTTTTATTTTAAAATCTAAAAATGCGTTTTTATACTTTATCATATATAGTTTCTTATTGTTTGTGATATGTTACTATAGGATATAGTTTATAATATACATCGTTGCTTGTAATTTAATATTTTTTTTTTATATATAAATTATATATTTGTTTCTTTTAAATTTACGTCTTTGGCGCCTTTTTGCTCTCGCGCTTTTTGAAATGAATATATTTTGGTGGATTCAATTCCACAAATCTCCAATACAACGAGACATTTATATATAGTATTTTAACCATAAAAACTATTCTTCTTGTATCTTTTGCAGTCAAGTATTTAGTATGTATTAAAGGTAATTTTAATAAAAGTTTCCAAATATAATAGTAAGGAGAGGTCGGTTTATTGTTTGAAACCCTTTATTAATTGATAGTCAGCTCGAGTAGCTAACGTAATATATAGCTTTCTATGAGCGAAAGAAGGCGACTCCAACAGGGAAAGGAGAAGAATTCCCGGTACTTGTCTATAAAGGTCTTTCAACGAGAAACGGAGTCACTACGAAAGGCTATCAAAAGAACTTCAACAACTACCTGTGAAGTGGAGGATCAAAAAGAAAAGATAACTACAAGTTCCTCAATTTTATATATATATATTATATTATATAGTATATATATATATATATATATATATAATATATATATATATATATATAGTATATATATAATATATATATATAATATATAATAATAAGTAAGGAGAGAGAGAGAAGGAGAGAGAGAGAGGAGAGAGAGAGAGAGAGAGAGGAGAGAGAGAGAGGAAGAGAGAGAGGAGAGAGGAGAGCAGAGAGAGAGAGAGGTGCGCTGTGTGAACTGTAGAAATCTCTTTCTGTTGCAAAGTAGATGTGCTTCTGCTTCTTCTTCTTCTTGGCTCCTCTTCTTCTTGCTTCTCTTCTTCTTCTTCTTTCTTCTTCTTCTTTTTCTTCTTTTTCTTCTTTTTTTTCTTTTTCTTCTTTTTTTTCTTTTTCTTCTTTTTTTTCTTTTTTTTTTTCTTTTTTTTTTTTTTTTTTTTTTTTTTATTTCTTATTTTTAATATTATTATTGTTTTTATTTTTTTTATTTTTCTTATATGAGTTTTTAATTAATTGATTATTATTATTATTATTATTATTATTATTATCCATTATTATAATATTATCAATTAACTATTAATTATTATGATTTATTATCTTTATATTATTATATGTTATTATTTTTAATTTTTGTTTATTATTATTATTATTATTATTATTATTATTATTATTATTATTATTATTATTATTATTATTATTATTTGTTACTATTAGCGACAAGATCATTTGGGGTCGATGCTCTCTTTGGCTACATCCACATGAAAACAAACGTTATTTTTCCTCATGAAAATAAATGTATTTTCCTTTAAACCAAATTTATTATTTTCCTTTTCGACTCCATAAATTGATCGTTATCAAAGTGATGAGCTCAAAACAACTCTCGAAATTGAAATTGAAAATATCTCGAAAATAGTTTTATTATACCAACAATTATTATTATTATTATTATTATTATTATTATTATTATTATTATTATTATTATTATTATTATTATTATTATTATTATTATTATTATTATTATTATTATTATTATTATTATTATTATTATTATTGAATTCAAAATTAATATATCTTATCATCTTTCATCCCATCAATATCACATCATCAAATATCTAAGAAATATCTTGCAAAATATGAGTGTATCGGGGGGGACAATAAAAATCATACTGAAACCGTTTTATTTGTTGAAAAAAATGGGTCCAATATAAATTTGAATAGATGAGGCAGCCCACCGAACTTGCGGTTTTTAATCTTTCACAGAACCTTTTTTTTTTTACCAATTCCTAACTCATAGTAGCAATGTTTCGGAAATGTGGTTTTCGAGTGATAAACGTAACAATGAAATTCCCGTTATGTAACTGTAACCAAGTTTGCCTGAATAAATGTTTCAACTGCGGCAAAGCTAGCTCCAATGCAAACCACCTTTCCATGATGACTTAAGTCCACTTTGCAAATTAATCTGTGAAATAATTATACGTAATTATATATATAATAGATATATCGCTCATAGTATATATATATATATATAATATATATGATATAGTATATATTATATATATATATATATACGGGTAGTGAGTATAGGGTAGTATATTGTGTGGGTTAAAGTGGTAAGTATATATAATATATATATAATACTAATATATAGTATATTGTGTTGGTAGTAGTAGGTCTATTAGTTTGGGATTCTTTTATTGATTACGTATCAGGGCGTATAATGATCGTAGGATGGGGGTAGGACGGCGGTAGTGTGAGCGTTCTACCCGAGTAAAGGTATATTTGTATTATGGTTTTAAATAATTGAGAAGTTAATTGTAAAGAGTATGAGGTGCGGAGCGGTTCTAAACGGCTTGATCTAAAAATTTTATATAAAAGTTTAAAAAAGAAGCTATTTGTGCATCATAGAGGAATTAAGAAAGAAGAGCAGTACTCAAACCATAATAATAGAGCTATAAGAGAGTAAATTGAATTCATCTTAGAAATTCTCGCTCCTACTCTGATCTTAGAAAGTAAATTTCTTTGCACGCGGGAAGGACGAATGACGACATTTTGTGTACATCAGAGCTGTATGAGAGGGAGCGGGCTAGTCGCTGTAACTAGCGCTATAATCAGAAATATATAGGAAGACATTTGCGGCTTTCTTCCGCGTAATGATGGTACGAAATGTGTGCTTGTGGTAGTTTGTTTGAAATTTTTATGTAAGTCGGATGATGTCTGATTGTTCTGATCTTGGAATATTAAGTTTTTATATAACTTGTAGTTTAACGTACGTATTTATAGGCATGTAGTAGGTAATTAGATAAATAGATGTGAAATATGGCATAGAATGGTAGTAGTGGGTAGAGGTTTAGATAATATATGAATAGAAAAACGCTTTAAAAACTATCAAAAAATTCTGACAGCTTTATTTTAAATAAAATGATAGGCCTAAGAGATTACTCAATTGGAATGTGATTTGAGATAATTGGAAGTATGAATAGGAATGTAAATGTAAACAAGCTTTTCATCAAATAGGGAATAGGGTAGTTAATTGTATAATTATTACAAATATGGTTTTCGGTGGGTTTGTTCGTTAGCTATAGTATCGACGTATAGTATTTAGTGGAGGTATAGTATATAGTAATCTAGATGATATAGTAATAATATATATATATATATTATATTATATATATATAGTATATATATATATAATAATATAATTATATATATATATAGTATATATATATAAATTAATATATATATATATATATATATATATATTATATATATATATAGTAAATATCATTATATATATAATATATAATATTTATGATATATATAGTACTATGTATACTAATATACGACATATATATATATATGTATACATATATATATATATAGTATATATATATATATTATATATATAGTTATATATATATATATAGTATATATTATGTATATATATACTATAATATATATATATATATAAACTCTGGCTCCCAAGTGTATTCTCGCATGGTACGCCAACTGATATTATATATAATATATACTATATATATACTATAATATAGTATAGTAATAGTATATATATATATATACTATATTATACTATATTAGTGATATAGCAAGTATATAGTAATATTTTATATATATTTATATATAATAAACTTAAAGTAGTGCTCCACATAAGTTTATAACGTAAAGAGAATTGTAAAGTTTCTTGCTGTGCAACATGAACTAAGGATGCCAAGGGCAGCAATAAAGTTGCATATCTCGAAGTTAACACAGCACAATGCTGAGAAATTTATTTGCCCTTTTTTCATCTTTTTTGAATTGATTTGCAGAAGGTTTGGCTTGAGAAATAAAATGGAGTTGTTGCTCGCTAGAGTGAAGCGATAATCTGTTGAAAATGTAATACTTTGATTCATTTGAGACATTTTTCACAAAAAAAAAAAAAGAATTTTGTATGACACCATTAACTGCTTCTACATACAAACGTTCACAGTAGGATTTTATATTATATATATAGTTATAATCGTATATTATATATTAGTGTATAGTGTGTATATATTAGTGTATATATATATATTAAGTAATGTATATATGAGTATATATATATAGTATTATTATATATATATATGGTAATTAAATATATATAGTACGTAGGTGCGTAAGTATATATATATGATTTATATATCGTTGAAATATGCTGATAAGACTTGACATTGAAGATTTAAAGGATATATATACTATATAATATATTATACTATATCGTAAAATGGTGTGATTTTGAGGTGGCCGGTTCTAAATAGCCTGCTATTTGAGAACGCCACCGCAATAGAAATGGTAAGAGATTATGGCTTTCCTTTCACCTAGAAACTATATGAAATAGGTAGCAGATTCATTAGGTTTTCAAATGTTTAAAAATCGTTTAATTTTGCAAACGGAAATAGCGTACATTACTACTATACTATATGTATATATCTAGTATCATATATATATTATAGATAATAAAATTCTATAGTATATGTAGTATATATATATGTAGTGATGATAGAATATATAATTAATTAGTTAGTACTATATATTACTAATATATATATATATATATATAAGTATATTAGTGATGCAAGCAGATGTCATTTGTTTTATAGTCGATCGCGGATGCGGATCATGGATTTTGATTTTTACATCGCGCGGATGCGGATGCGGATGCGGAGGCGGAGGTATATATATATTATAATACTATATATATATATATATATAATATGTATTATAATATTTATATAGTATAGTATATATATATATAGTGATGTATATAGTAGTATGATTTAGATATTAGTGTCATAAAGCAGTAATGATAAATTAAAATGCTATTTATATAATTGTTCCTCGGCGAGGGCGCGGGGAATACCGGAACCCAACTCAATGCAGCCCAACAGAGCTCGTCTTTACGCAACTCCTGCGCTTAATGAAAGGATTTTTACAGAGTGAGTTATATTCTTTTTTGCACTAAGTAATAAACAAGGCTAGTAATTTGTGCTTGAGAAAGGATGGCAATTTTTTTTTATGCTTTTCCCTGCTGGATAGTGCTGTTTTCTTTTTCATA
>JABUQX010098703.1:0-12821 GCA_015478945.1 Trachelipus rathkii
CGCAAAAGCACACTCACACAAGATAGTCTCAAAATTATAACATTGAATTGAAGAACTATAATTTTAATTATATCTGTATGTACCATGCTACCACATTTTTTTTTACAATATGGCCAATCCGTCGATGCATTCAAACACACGAGAAAAATGGTCAACAAATTTTTTTTGAAAAAGTTTACGACGATTTTACCTGTCAAAGATTTGGGTATAAGTCCAAACAATTACCGTTTCCACAGCTCTGCTTTATAGTAAAGCCAAATATAAGAAGAAAATTCAATGATAAACAAGAAAAAATAAAAGCAAATTAAGTTGCTGTGGATAGCTTTATCATTAGGAAGAATGAAACTCTAAAACGGTACAAATCATTTATTACTCTCAGTTTAAGTCCAGGTATAAAATAAGTACAGTAAAAAATATTTAAATTCAATAAATTGCCAAATTTTAAGGGTTTAGAATAATAAATCCGGGAAATTTAGAAATGAAAAAAAAAAGTAAAACTAATTAAAAGTCAAACTGGAAACATGTACAAAATAACTGAAAAATAAACATAATAATAATAATTGAAAAATTTCTTTTTTAGAAAAAAAAATAATTTTCCTGCTTCATAAACATAAGAAAAGCAAAACCTCTTAATACAATAAAAGCATCCATTTAACACAACTAGGCCTTCATTTAAATATTTAGATTAAAGCTTCAGTCTCCTAAGCCTACTACTGCTACCTACTATCTACCAGACTACTAATATAAAGTAATTAAAGTATTACTACTGCCACCTACTATCTACCAGACTACTAATATAAAGTATTACTTAATTCTAAATACAGTAAATTTATAATAATTCATATTTTTAAAATAATTTCAGGACTGTCGTAACAATCAATGTTCATTTTTAACACTAATCTTTAATAAAGATTCAAATGTTTTTATGTTTTCTGTGAAGTTGAAGCTTTACCTGTGTGGGTTCGAAGGTGAACTCTTAAACCTCTCTGATTAAAACTTCTATCACAGTAAGAACACTTAAATGGCTTTTCACCCGTGTGGGTTCGAATGTGGGTTTCTAAATCTTGTTTACGACTAAAACTTTTATCACAGTAAGAACACCGAAATGGGTTTTCACCCGTGTGGGTTCGAATGTGGGTTTCTAAATGAGGTTTATAATTAAAACTTTTATCACAGTCAGAACACTGAAATGGCTTTTTACCCATGTGGGTTCGAATGTGGGTTTCTAAATGAGGTTTTTGATCAAAACTTTTCTCACAGTAAGAACACTTAAATGGCTTTTCACCCGTGTGGGTTCGAATATGGGTTTTTAAATGATACTTACGATTAAAACTTTTATCACAGTAAGAACACTTAAATGGCTTTTCACCTGTGTGGGTTCGAATGTGGGTTTCTAAATCTTGTTTACGACTAAAACTTTTATACCAGTAAGAACACTGAAATGGCTTTTTACTCGTGTGGGTTCGAATGTGGGTTTCTAAAATAGTTTTTTGATTAAAACTTTTATCACAGTAAGAACACTTAAATGGTTTTTCACCGGTGTGGATTCGAATGTGGGTTTCTAAGTGAAGCTTATGATTAAAGCTTTTATCACAGTAAGAACACTTAAATGGTTTTTCACGGCTGTGGGTTCGAATGTGGGTTTCTAAATGATGCTTACGATCAAAGCTTTTATCACAGTAAGAACACTGAAATGGTTTTTCACCAGTGTGGCTTCGAATGTGATTCTTTAAACCATGTTTACTAACAAACTTATTGGCACAATAAGAGCACGTGAATCTTTATCAGTGTCTGTACGCTATCGAAGGCTATCAAAACGGAAATTTCTTTCTTAAAAATATTTTTACAATCATTCTTTCATTTTACTAATATTTTATTATTAAATCGAGGATGGACCACTATACATTGTAGATGTTTTCATTATCAAAATTCTGGACCTAAACTCTGCCTCATAAGTTTTTGCCTGCAATAAGTAAGACACCTTCTGGCTAGCTTTATTTGAAAATAAAAATGCACTGAGAAGCTATGACTGGCATTGAAATGAAATGGATCGTTTAAAAAAGAAAAAGGTGGGAAAATATATATATTTACATATATAGCAACCTTATGTATATAACTTAATAATAATAATATATATGTATAATATATATATATATATATATATATAGCATATATATAGCTGCCTATATAATAATATATATATATAATAATATATTATTATATCATATATACAGTATATATATATATATATATAACTATATATATATGTAATAATATATAACTAACAACAATGCCCACCTCTGTATATGTATATATATATATATATGCTGCTGCTGCTGCTGCTATATGCTGCTATATATATTAAAACCCAATAATATATATATATATATATATACCTACTAATCAAAAAATTAGCGCACCATGGGTACGTGGAGAAGGAAAGAGTAGAAAAGGTTGAAGAACGAGAAGACACTTTATTATTATTGGACAATGACAATAACAAGGTGGATTCTCCCTGAACAAGCGGATTTGATAAGTGTGAGTAAAGGTGCGGCCAAGGGTCTCACGCAATAGGGTTCCGGAGGTTCGGCGCTGTGAACAAAATGTTGGTACGCCGGCGACGGCCGCGGGGGGTGTTAGGTCTGTCTCAATACCGTGTATGACCACCTCTGGCACGGATGACTGCCAGACACCGCCACAACGCTGTCGATGGAGATGGGGCGAATGTCCAGGACAGTGATTTGATCCCAACCGTCGTGCGGTGCCTGTCTGGGTCGGTAGGGTCCGTAGAGGGGGATACAGCTGTCGGATCCGACGTTTCAGGATATCCCACAAATGTTCGATTGGGTTGAGGTCCGGACTATATGCTGGCCACTCCAACGCCGTAATTTGAACCGTCCTAAGGTAGTCGTTCACACATTGGGCCTTGTGTGGTCTTGCATTGTCATGCATTAGGATGAAGTCGCAAATCGCAGAGGAGGTGTAAGCGACATATGGTTCGAAAGATGTCACGGCGACATACTTGTGATGGGGAGCCAGCCACGCAACTCCGTAGGCCCCGATAAAGAGATGCCCCCAAACCATAACAGACCCACCTCGAAACCGCGGCACCTGCAGCATTGCTTGCGCGAACCTCTCATGGGAGATGAATGCTGTATACTCTGCTTCTTGTCCGAGGCGTACAGAGACACTCTCGACTCGTCTGTAAAGAACACCTTTGCCCAATCGTCGACAGTCCAATGGATGTGTTCTCGGGCAAATGCCAGTCACGCCCTTCGATGTGCCGTGGACCTATGGCAGGCCTCCGGAGCCGGTAATTATGTACCGCAAGGCATGGACGCACTGAATTGTCACTCACCCTGATGCCGTGTACCTCGGCCAGCTGTATCTGCAAATGTCGTGCCGTTTATGGCGCGCTCGTAATGCACGCAGGTGTATAAATTGGTCTTCCACGGCCTTGCATTGTCATGCATTAGGATGAGAGAGTCGCCGATGTAGGCGGTATATGGCACGACATATGGTTCAAAGATGTTTGTGATATACCTTAAGGCTGTAAGAGTGCCTCCATCGAAGATGTGCAACTCCGTAGGCCCCGATAAAGAGATGCCTCCCCAGATCATAACCGAGCCACCTCCAAACGGCGACACCTGCAGCACAAAATTGCGCGAACCTCTCCGTCGGTATACTCTAGCACGCCTGTCTGAGGCGTACAGAGACACTCTCGACTCGTCTGTAAAGAACACCTTTGCCCAATCGTCGACCGTCCAATAGATGTTCTCTGGCAAATGCCAGTTGCGCCCTTTAATGTGCCGTGATGTGCGGTGGACCTATGGCAGGCCTCCGGGGCCGGTAATTATGTTCCGCAAGGCGTCGACGCACTGCATTGTCACTCACCCTGGTCCCGTGTACCTCCGCCAGCTGTATCTGCAAATGTCGTGCCATTGTGTGGCTCTCTCGTAATGCACGCAGACGTATAAATCGGTCTTCCACGGGTGTCGTGGGCCTGGGCCTACCTTGTCCTCGCCGGCGATCATGTGTCAGGGTTTAGTGGTACCGTTGGACCACCCGTACAATCGTTGTGTGCGCTACACTTAACCGTCGACCAAGTGTTCGGTATCCGTGTCCTTCGGCGTGGAGTGTTGTTATCTGCATGCACTGATCGCTTGACAGTTGACGCACAATCCTCTGCATGTTTATCGGAGTCGCTCTCCCAGGCCTAGTTACATGGTTTGATTTCCTAAATTTATCGCGGTGACAGGCCCCAATACTACGCAGCGGAGTACCAGGGTGGTTACATAGTTACACTGATACTGTCGTCTGTGTTGGTGTGGGGTTTCATGGGGGGTTAGGGTTTCCGTTCCACCTGCAGTACGACGTTTATCATAGTGGTGCGTTATTTTGAGTAGAGTTGTGTGTGTGTGTATATATATATATATATATATATATATATATATATATATATATATATATATATATATATATATATATATAACAACTACTGCCTGCTGCTGCTCTATAACCTTATGCATATATATAACCCTATATATATATATATACTGATATATATAATATATATATATATATATATATATATATATATATATATATATATGTGGGGATTATGACCTAGTCCCAGGTAGCTGGGCTAATGAAGACCAGATCACAAATTTACTCCACATTTATTCCTGCTTTCAAACAAATCTCAGGCGCGTTACCACTTTCGCTCGTCGGTTTGGCAGCCAGTGAATAGTGAGCAAACACAACATGTAACTATATACTACGATATGGGTGCTGCGTGAGCCAGGGTGATTACTATATATATACTAGGGAATGAAGAATAATTATTTACTCTAAATCTACTGCTATGACCGAATGCCCATAAAAGGACCGAGTTTTTATTTATGATGATTTTGGGGACGAAAAAGTTTTGTCGTGTATTAAATTTAATTGAAATTTATTTTAATATATTTTTACTGAAAATTTACTAAGTTTATTTTTATATGTAAGTCGCTTCGATGTTTGAAGTATTAGAAGAAGTTTTTATTACTTTACGAAGTTATTTCTGAATTTCCGAACATAGTGTAACCACGTTATCGAACAAATGTAGTATAAATATATAGACTTTCGAACGTTGATAAAGATGAAAAAAACTCAATCAAATTTCAAAAGTATGAAACAATAATAATAACAATATTTCATAATATAACAATAATAATAAATTTATACTTTACTAGATTTTGCTAGAACTAACTTCCGAAGCAATTAATAATAATAATAATAATAATAATAATAATAATAATAATAATAATAATAATAATAATAATAATAATAATAATAATAATAATAATAATAATATGTATGATTTATTATTAATAGTATTATTATAGTATTAATTACCAACAATAGTATTATTTGTAGGAATAGGCTTATTGTCTCTATGCAAAGCATTCTAGAAGAAAGACAAATTTCCAATGTAATAACTTTGCTTTTGTTTCTTAATGAATCTGACTTTTACAAGGAAAGCCATAGACCATTTAAAAACTTACAAGCAAGGTGTACTAGAGGGAAGACTAATTATTTATTACGAGATAGTGGTGAAGCCTCTACCTCTGGGTCACTAATCTTGCTCCATCACCAATTGGGGAATACTAAAACTACCAAACCACTAGTTACAATCTATCATGCACGGAAATAACGACGTGAGATTTGCACGAAGTTCGGAAATTCGCTAAACTTTGGTCCATAAATTTTATTATTTTACGACAAAAATCTATGGATGTATATATATATATATATATATATATATATATATATATATATATATATATATATATATATATATATATATATAAAAATATCAAAGAATGCTGCTGTAACATAGCAACCTTAACCCAGCAACTATATATATATATAATAATTATATATGCTCAAAGAATATATTTATACAGTAAAAATTATAAAAAGACTACTATAAATAAGTTTTTTGACAAAGATAGTCTTTTCAAGTAGTGAATTTTATTTGTCAATTTTTGATTCGAAAATCTTGATCACGTGATCAACTATTAAGGCGACTTTTTATTATTTCTAAGTAAATATTTATAATTTTATATATATATTTTAATAAATATATATATATATATATATAAAGAGTAATTTTCAGTTATAATATTTACGGGAGGAATGTTACAATAATATTTTTATGATAAGAATCGATTCTAAGGCGAATCTTGAAAATGTAAAACTTCACGTTCTGAAATTTTACGAAATTTTTTCTTTTGATTTTTATTTACTATTTTCCAATCTTTTTATCTACTACATTCTTTGGAATTTAAAGTTAAGTTTTAACATCACTAACAGATGATTCTCATTTTTTAGCGACGAAGCAATAATTTAAGACCTACTTATTTTGATTGAAATTTCCAAATTCAACCATGATGAGATTTTTTCTCTACAAGACATTTACTATAATGAATTTTATTCCTTTAATTTCTGCGTTTTTACTTACTTTTCTTTAACTTTTTATTTTTATTATTATTTTTCAATCAAATCTTTGAATTTAATAGTTCTAATTATTCCTTTTATATTAAATTTTCCCCAAATCTTTTACTTTCCCAATTTTCCCTTCTAGCGTTTTTGCTTACTTTTTGAGTGTGACTTTAAAGTTTGTATGTGTAAAAAAATAAACAAAAAATAAATGTACATCACGTTGTATAAAGAAATGTTTGTAACTATTATACTTTTAAGCTTTCACCGAAAGAGAGAGAGAGAGAATAAAAGATAGATAAAAACCTCGAAGATTCTTCCACCTATCAATAAAACTGGACCCTAAATTTAGACAAAGTAAAAGGGCGTTTTGAAAGGTGATTTGCGCAGATATGTGGTTTGGTAATGGAAACCAATTACCACATAACCGTAGGCGAATCAGATCAATTCAAAACTTTGCGGACTGTTCTATAAGAAACGCCACAATATTATATAGTAACTCGTGGGCCCACGATCAATTTGAAATTGTCCTTTACAGAACAACACAAAAGGAAGAGGCTGAGTTAATACATAAAATTATGGCATTTATCAAAAAATGACATGAAGCGAATCAAAAAACTATTGCCTTTTTTGCTAATATCTGCAAGGAGAGAAGGGTTGGTCAGATGACCGTTAGTGGGGATTTCTAAGTTGTCCAGAAAGGCGTAATAAATGACATACCTACACAAATTTTTCCTAAAATCACCATTTAACGGAAGGAAAGTTTTAATGTTTCTGCCCTGGAATTATAAAAAAAAAGATCCAAAAGGGCCCTAAAATTAAACATCGGCAGGTCGCGTCCAAAAATAGCGAAGATGCCTCTAAAAATGATAGGGGAAGCTCGTCTGAAGATAAGCTTCATCAAAAAATGTTATGCTACTTTAACTGCATTATAAATGAATCTCGAAGACTTCTGATTAGACTCGGAATGCAAATTAAGAGGACAGAATCTACTGTTGAAAGTGCAGTAATTAAGAATAAGGTAAGAACTCAGCCGCGCTCGCCGTTTTATAGTCAATGAAAACGACGCCGATGGGGTTGACGGTGAGCAATTAGTTAAATAGACCTCAAATTGAATTATTAACATTTCAATAACAAATTTATTATCAAAAGATAGCAAATTTATAACTGTATAGTAAATAAATAAATTTGTTGATTAAATTGATATGAATTTGTTACAAAAAGTATCGAAAGTTTATGATGGCGGTCTTTGGCAACTTTATCACGTGTTGACAACTGGATATTTTTAACCCATAGAGATTATAATATAATTGTAATTTTTTAATTAAGGATAATTATCAATTTTGACAACAATTAATAGAACCAGTATTCTCTACTGATCAATTTGATACAAGGATCAAGTTTCTAGCAGTCAATTATGAGTTAAAATATGTTAATACTTCGATATAGAAAAAATGAACGGTCAGCTGGGGTCAATACTTGACCTTTCGATTGAATGAAGTCAATAACATTTATACAAGTGAAAAAGGAATGTCTTAAGACCATTTTTGAGCCTATAATCAAACCAATGACATTGTTGAGGCACCTGGTCAGTGGGGAGGGGGTGGTAAAAAACTTTCAAATGTGAAATTTTCAGTATTTTGAAAGGCCTATTTTGGCAGTAGATATAGATATAACATATTATTAAAATATTATTTGATCGATGTAAGATTTCATCAAATTGTAGCCCCATATTTTTTGTCATAATTAAAGGAAAGAAGATTTGAAACTTCAAAACTTGTTAAAAAAAAATAAATGTAAGACCGGTTATTTTGTTATCAATTTTGTCCTTAATATTATGTTATAACATTGTTATTAATATATATAATATACTATATATATATAATATATATAATATATAATATATATATATATATATATATATATATATATATATATAATATTTTTTTTTAAAAAAATAAATATATAGTATTTGAAATATAGATAGTAATGGTTTTTGGTGTCGCATTTGGTAAGATAGTAGTTTTGACATGAATAGGAAGAATCCGGTGAATTTTTACCATAAAATGAAATGGGGGGAGCTCCAGCCCCTAACCCAATTTTTAGGGGTTACAGGTAACCCAGGGGTCCCAACCTTGGGACTTTTACTATTTATTATTAAATGAATTAATATTGTGAATTTCAAGGGCGTAGCCCAATTATAAGGGATACTTTACTCTTATGAGCCTTTAATGGTGTACGGTATGGTATTTTGAGATTTCTTTAGTTCAAAAAGATACCGACTTACAAAGTAATTTTATATTAATGAATTTTAATTTTTATATAAAAATGATTATCAAGATTATTATAGTTTATTATTTTACTATAAATAATAATAAATGATGGTCAGTGTAATTACGACTCTCTCAACTACAATTTGGGACCAACCACTCGCGAATGCATCCATTTGTACCTTTTATAAATACTGGCCACAAAGTGGCAGATGGAGTAAATATAAAAAATTTACGACAATATATATATATTTCATTTTTTTTCTTTTAGTTGTAGGTTTTAATAAATTTTAGTAAGTGTAGCAAAGTTGTTTAGGTTTAAGTTTTGTTTTTTAGTATATAGTAGTATATTTTCTTTATTTAATTAATTTTAGTGCTTGAATTTTTTAAGTTAGGATTTAGTTTATTCAATTTTATTTATCCCGATTTCTTCTTTTGTTTTAGTCTAGCGTGCGTGCGTGCGTGCGTGCGTGCGTGCGTGCTGCGTGCGTGCGTGCGTTGCGTGCGTGCGTGCGTGCGTGCGTGGCTGAGGGTGCGTGCGTGTGTGTGTGTTGTGGTGGTGTGTGTGTGTGTGTGTGTGTGTGTGTGTGTGTGTGTGTGTTGTGTGTGTGGTGTGTGTTGTGTGTGTGTAGGGTGTGAAAGTAATGGCAACATTTGCATTGACGCGGGCTTTCCTGATTAACTGTTACCACATCCGCGGCTTAAATCTATACTTTGTCCTTGTTGAGATATCACTCTATCTACTCTAACCCTAAACCAACTTTGTGTTGCTCTTGTCTGAGACTCCAGATGGCTAAGATTCAATCCTCTAACTCGTTAAATGTATCTAACTATAACTTATTTCATAACTTTCCGTCTGAAGGGTGGAGTGGGTGCCTATGTAACATTAAGATACTCCTGTAACACGTCTCGGTGAATCTCGAATCTCCCTACTTCGATGCTTCGTGGCTCAAAATCTTTCTCCTTCTATCTTTGACAATAACTTGGTGCTTCTGCTACTGTTGCTCAACTAACAGAGATAGATTTTCATCACCCGTCTTGTCTTTGGAATATCTTTACTACGCGTACCGGTCTGCACCGAAAATACCTGTTATATCTTCTCATCCAATAACTAGAGGTCCTCTATTTTAGGGGATTTCAATGTAACACACAACATGAATGGTTGGGGTCCTCTCATACTGATTTTAGGTGGGGGGAGGCCAAATCATGTCAGTCATTCCTTAACGATCTGGAAGCAACTAATCTAAGAACCTACAGACACATTCCGGAATCGTCCTAACCAATTCTTGAACACACTTGACTATGTTTCACCACTATAGTCCTTCTCTCTTAAAATACACTACCTTCGCTCCTATTGGTAATCTGACACTAACCTTATTACTCTTAACTTAATAACTTTCTCTCACAACAGCTCCATCCTGTCCCTATGCGTTTTTTCTGGCTACTTTGATCGGGGTGATTGGGGGGGGCCTTGCGTGCGTTCGCTTTCTACGGCTGAATCTATAATTGGAATGGATGCTTTGACTCTGGTGACGCTTTGGCTTCTGCCACACTAAGGTGGGAGCTGTAATCGTTGACGGGGATGAGCAGGTTCATTCCTTCTTCGATAAATCTTTCTCTCCCTATTAATCCATGGTTCGATCGTGCCATTTTTCCTGGGCATTCAGGCTAGAGACAAGCGTATCGAGGGTGAAGGAATTCTCGTTCTCCTATCACTCTCGTAATTTTCATTCAGTTAGAATCGTTGCAGGGATACTCTTTCGACGAGCAATGCGGGCTTTCATAAAACGAAGGTGCGCTAACCTCCTTGGTTCGCCTACTGATAAATCTTTCTGGCCTCTTGCCAAAACACATCTAATAACTTCTGTAAAAATCTGCCTTTTCGCCCTGTTTATTCGATCTGATGGCTCCTTTGCTAACTCTCAACTGAAAAGGCCAATCTCTTCGGCCTCTTATTTTCCTCTAACTCAACCCTGGACGATTCTGGCATTGCTCCGCCTCCTCCACCTTCTCCTCTCAGGTGTCCCTGTGATTGCTGTGATTACATTTGATCGGTGCATGGGCTTCTGATGAAATTAATGAACGTTAGGAAGGCGGGTGGCCCGGTGGCATTCCTCCCCGAGTTTTGAGGGAGTGTGCTGCCGAGCTGGCCCCTCCCCTCGTTCACTATATTCTCTATGTCTCAATACTAAACACTTTCCCTCAGTGTTGGAAGCACGCACGATGTTCCACCTATTCCGAAAAAAGGAAAACTCTCTGATCCTATAATTCTAACTAATCGCCCTATAGCTCTCACCTGTATTCTAATCTAGAATCGTTTTGAACAGCCGCTTCCCTTAAACTCCTCACCTGTCTAGACGATGTGCCTGGAATCTCATTATCTTCTTTCCCGATCGCCAGTACGGCGCTTTTCGGCGTTCGAGGTCTACTGGTGAATATACTTTCCTTTTAACCGATTTAATGGTTTTCCGCCCCTTAGCGGAACTACGGGGAGGACTGGCGTGGTGGCGTTTGGCATAGCTCCAAAGCATTTGACAGGGTATGGCACGGGTCACTGCTCTCCAAGCCTCCCCTCCTTTGGGTTTTTTCTGCCTTCTCTTTGCTTACTTATGTCTTAGTTTTTTCGTTAAAATCGCGTCATATCCGCTTGTTTGTTTGGATGGGGCGCTTAGTCTCTTGCCTTTCTGTCAAAATGTGGTGTTCCCGCAGGGTTCTGTCTTATCTCTCTACTTTATCATCTAATGTCGTTCTCACGTGCACACTAGACTCTATTTCACAGAGCATATGCTGGGATGACGTCGACCCTTCATTCTTTGCGACGTCATTTCAATTCTGCTCCGTCTTTTACTTCTAGAATTGCGTCTCGTCTTAATCTTCCGAGTTCTATTTCTCGCTGATCTGGATAGATTTCCGGGTGGGGGTCGTCTGAACCTTGGTGAAATTCAATTCTTTAAAAAACTGGCAAGCTTCTTTAAATCTCCCTCTCTAAGACAACCTTCTTAACTTCCTATCTCTTTCGACGGTTTCTCGTCTCTCCTGTTGACAATATAAACATCCTGGCCCTTAACATAAACAAAAATGTCTTGGAAACCTCACATCACAAATGTGGGTGCAAAGGCGGCCTCAAAGAAAACTGGGAGTTTGTTTAGACTGCGACTTTTATTTCCTCTGCCACAGTACTCCAGTTATACAAGGGCGTCATCCGCCCTTGTATGAGTACTGCTCTCATATCTGGGGGTCGAGGTTTCACCAGCCCGGGTTTTGGATAGGGTTCCGAGTCAAGGAAAAAGAGAACTTATAAACTGTCCAGTTCTTTCTAGTTCACTTGACCCTCTATCTTTGCGGCGCTATGTTGGTGCTTTATCTCTTTTTATAGGTACCGTAAGCGGCAAGTGGCTCGAGGAACTTTCATCGCGTGCACCAGCCTTTAAGATCGCCTCGTAGCAAAAAGGTGTGGCTGGTGTCAGCACAGTGAGGTTTTGTGTTGAATATTAGCAACTCCAGAACTAGTTCGCTGCGGTGCCTCCTTCTTTTCCTGCACCTCCTGTTCTGTGGAATCTCTCGCATCTTCTGTGTTTCCTAACTCAGGTTTAATCTCCCTCACTTTAAAGGAGGCCCGCGTCTGTGCTCATACTGGTAATTTTGCGGGGAGGAGTGTGAGGTTTTTGTTGATTTTTACCACAACCCGTCGCTTGGAATAGGGCTTTGCCGTGACGCGGTGGTGATAACTAAAAAAAAAAAAAAATATTACTATTTCAATCAGCTAAATAAATTTAAAAATTAGTTGGGTAAATGAGGCGAACAAATTATGAATCATACTTTGAGAAATTATAAGTGTTAACGTTTTTGAACCAGATTATTATGAAAGGTAATAACGTCATTAAAAGAAATAATCGTTCATAATCTGAAAAACAACAGTAAATTTTAGAACATTTTGAGCAGGCTATGCCTAGCTAACACGAAACGTCGACCTTCGGAGAAGCTTTTGTAACACAAAATTGTGATTGATTGAGAGCGTGTTTCAAAAGGCTTTAAACTATGACGTCAGTCATCTCATCATGAAAAATC
>JABUQX010098705.1:5000-22500 GCA_015478945.1 Trachelipus rathkii
AGTTTTGGGGGACCTGAATGGTTGGATAGGTGATCAAAAAGGGATAGTATAACAGGTGGTTTTGGGGTGTTGGGAGAAAATGAGAAATGGTAGGAAGGTGATTGATTTCTGTGAGGAGAGAGGTATGTGGTTGTAAAGTAATACTTTCTTTAAATCCAACAAGAGTATCCATAAGTATGCTAGAGTTGTGGTTTAGGTTAGGTAGATGTATCAAGTTGAAAAGTATGATTGATTTGTGTTGGTGAAAAATGAGATGTTGAAGTATGTGTTGATTGTTAAACTCTGTGAGGGGGTTTAGGGAATGGGAATTATCGGATCAAATTATGTTGTTCTATGTAAAATTAAGTTGGTGGATGCTTGGATGGATGTGATACGGAAGGAAGTGGGTAAAATTAAGGTGAAAGTTATAGTGAACTAAGGGCTATAAGGACAAATATGTAGAGCGCTCGCAAGTAAACTCAGTTGAATGTGACAAATCTGGGGCAAATGAAGGAAGGCAATTGTTTAGGCAGCAAGTTGCAAACGGAGTAGTGGTTGTGCTAAAGTAGGAAGTAAGAATGTTAACATGTGGAAGTGGTGGAATGAAGAGTGTGATGCCAAGCGGTTAAAAAGTAAAATGGAAGCGTGTTGAATGTAACGTCTAAAAAGTCACTGATGAAGTTTTCAAAAGAAAATGCTTGGAATTATATATAAAAGGAGGAAAAAAGAAATACTAAAAGGTGCATACGTAGGAGAAAAGAAGAGGTAAATGAAAGTTTGGAAGGAGGATGAATGGGGACTTACAAGGGAATAGGAAGCTCTTCTGGAAGGAAGCGCGAAAGGTTAAGAATGAGAATAAGGGGAACCTGCTTAGAATAATGAATAGGGATGGTGCTTTTGTAACTGATGAAATGGATGTGAGGGGGTGTGGAAAGAACAATTTTCGAAAATCTGTATAATATTAACAGTCAGTGATGATGTGATAGTGAATGTGTGTGGGTTTGATGGTGCAAGAAGGAATAGGTATTTTTGGGGATGAGGTTATTAGCAGGAGGCAGGTAAGGGGTAGTAGTGAGGGAACGTTTGAAAGAATGGTAAATCTGCAGGTATAGATGAAATTACTGGTGAAATGATCAAGAACGGAGGAGAGATGGTGATTGATTGGATTTGGAAGTTGTGTAATAAAGCGTTTATGGAGGGTATAATTCCGAGGGATTGGAGGAGGCAGGTGATTAGTACCCTTACTAGGGTAAGGGAGATAAGGGGAACATTTAAGAATTATAGGGAATTAGTTTAGTTGAGTGTCTGTAGGGAAGATATAAAGCTGGTATTTTGTGCGAAAGAGTGCGTCGAGTGACTGAAGGAGTGATTGGTGAAGAACAAGGTGCGTTAGGAGTGGTAGAGGATGTGTGGATCAAATCTTTACATTGAAACAAATGATTGAGAAAATGAGGGAGAAGAAGAATAAATTGTATTTAGGTTTTATGGATTTGCAACGGGCTTATATAGGGTTAAATAGGGAAAGTGCTATGGCAGGTGGTAGTAATTATGGTGTTGGTGGTAGGCTTCTGATGGAATCAAAAGTAATGTATGACGATAGTGAAGGCGTGTGTAAGAATAAAATGGTGTCAAAAGTGATGATTGGTTTAGTGTTAATAGCGGAGTGAGGCAGGAGTTGTGTTTATGTCTCCTTGGTTATTCAATTTTTATTGGTGGTGTTAATGAAAGAATTTTAGAAGGTAGGGTGACAGGAATGGTATAGAATGATGGAAAGGGGAGATGAGTGGAGGGTGCCGTACCTATTATTATATACGGAAGATTTGGTTTTGTGTGGGCAATCTGAAGAGAGTTTGAGAGGTTCGGTAGAAGAGGATTGGCAGTGTGTGTAAAAGTAGGGGTTTTAAGTAAACGTAGATAAGAGTACGATTATTAGGGTTGTGAGTGAGGATAGTCCCCGGTGTGAAGTTATGTTAGATGGTGAGCACTGGAACAAGTGTCTCAGTTTAAATATTTAAGATATATGTGGAATGAAAAGAGACGGATGATGCAGAGTGTAGTAGGAAAGGTTGTGAATGGCAGGAAAGGTGAATGGTGCAATTAAATCATTGGTGAATGTAGAGGGACTAAAGTCTTGAGTTGGGGCGGCTAGGGTCTTAGCATGCAGGGTATGTTTGTTGTTCCGTGTGTTAATTGTATAGTAAGTGAAGACTATGGTCTGGAATAAAGAAGTATAGATCTAAAGTCAATGTGCTCAGATGGACAATCTTAAGGGGAGTGCAGGCGTGAGAGGAATAGAGTCCAGAATGAACGTATTAGAGAGTTGGGGTGTGTGAAGAAAGGGATAAACGGAAGAACTAAGATGAAAAGTATGTTGAGAATGGTTTGGTCATGTGGAAAGGATGAATGATAGTCGGTTGGTTTAAGACGAATGTATAGATGGCGAGTGTGTTGGAAACGCGACCGCTGGGGAGACCGAAGAAAAGAGATTGAGTATGTAAAGCGAAATGTTTGAAGGAAAAGAAATGTGAGTTGGCAGAGGATAAAAGGAGAATAAAGGTGCCTAATGGAGTGAATAGGCGGGGTTTTGTGAGGTGGCATGGTTGTGGCCCACCTGGGCAAGGGATGTACCCTTACACTGACGATTTACCATAGTGAGGGTCCGTCGCGGTTCGTGAAGCTCTAGGTGTATTTATGACTGCGACGAGTTTAACTAATTAATGGTACAGAGGGGGCGGAAAGGCTGGGCTTTCTTTTCGACTTTTGTCATATTCTTCTGTTGGCTTTTCTTTTCCGAGCCTGTGTCACGCACTTACTCCCAGTCTTGGATTAACAAGGAAGATGAAGAAGAAGAAGAAGAAAGAAGAAAGAAGAAGAAGAAGAAGAAGAAGAAAGAAAGATATATATATAATATATATATATATATAATATTATATATATTATATATATATATTATAAGTATATATATATATATTATATATATATACTATATAATATATATATATATATATATTATATATATAATTATATATATATATATATATATATATATATATATTATATATAGTATTATATATATATATATATATATAATATATATATATGGACATTTATAGGGGGTTTGCCTTCGTTTAGGTTAGGTTGGGTTACGTTACGTTACGTTACGTAACTATTGCTTTTATTAATTTTAACGTTACGTAGCGTTACTTACGTTACGTTAGGGTTAGGTTAGGTTAGGTTAGGTTAAGGTTAGGTTAGGTAGGTTAGGTTAGGTTAGGTTGAGGTTAGGTTTATAAACCTTATATTGATATGTTATTTACCCTCAAATCATTGAAATTACGTTACATTTTTTTATTGATTTTCGTTCCTAGAGTCAACCTCTTTAAAAGCAGCTTATATATTTTTATAATATATTAGATAGAGACATAAAAACAATTATAACTTTATATATATTATATAATATCTATAATAATTTATCTAAATATATATATAAATATTATATATATAATATATATATAAACAAAAGGGAAAGATCATGATGTAGAATATAATCGGTCAAAGTTAAGGGTGTTAAAAGGCATTAGCTCTTTACAAATTAGAAGAAAATTAAATGATTCAATGACACAAACTAACAGATAAAAGCCTAAACCTATTTCTAGGCTTCCATGCGCCGACGGGTTCTTGATGCTGCAAATTTCATCCCACGATGTCTTCAGTATTCAAAAACAGTGGAAGTAAAGTATGTTTCTGTATCCGTAGATTTTTTTCTAACTTTTTATTAGAAAAAATATAAAAATAATGGCTTATTTATACCTCTCAATAAAATATTCTCAGACAAAATAATCATCCACCTTAACGATTTTTTGATGTTTCATTGGTTACAAATGAAATTTTTGTAAATAATAATATGAGAATGAAAGTGGATATAAACATTAAGAAAAAAGTAAGTTCTGCAATTGTTTTAATATAATATTTAATATGATTTAACTTAAATGATTGTCTGATATAAATAATGAGAATATATATATATGTGTGGTGATGGTTAAGGTATTGTATAATGGTTAGGTATGTTGATTGTATATATATATATTATATATATTATATAGTAGGTATATATATATATATTATTGGTATAGTAGGGTATAGTAGGTGTAGTGGTAGGTTGGTGGGCTAGTTATGTGTTGATTTCTTTATTTTAGTATGTATATATATAATTATAGTGGTATTGATGTAAATATATATTTAAGTGATGCTATATATATATATAATATATATATTACTATATATATCTAGATAGTATATGTAGTGATGGTATATATTGTAGTATGTTGTGTTGGTGATATATAGGTGTGATATTTATTATATATTGTATTAGGTGATTGGTTATGATGATGTAGTATGTTTATGAGGGTTATTAGTTAGTGTAGTTAGTATGGGGTAGTGAGGTAGGGTGTAGGTGGTTGATATATATGTGGAGTGTAGTAGTTTAGGGTATTACTGTTTAGTTGAGGGAGATATATAGTAGTATATAGTTTATATTTTTGGATATATATAATATAATATATAGTATATATATAGTATATAGTGTTTAATATATATCTAATAAATATATATATATATATTATAGTATATATAAATATATATATTTATATATATTATATTATATAATATATATAATTATATAGTAATATTATCTATATATATATATATATATTAATATTAGTATATGTATAGTATATATATATATATATATTATATATATATATTATATATATATATATATATATATATTTATCATATATATATATATAATATAATATATTTAATAATAATATCTATATATATATATATATATATATTATATATATATATTATATATATATTAGCTATATCTATACATTTATATATATATATTATTATTATAGTATATATATATTATAGTATTACTGTCTTTAACATTAATACTGACACTATATTTGATAGTGTTATATTATATTTGGTAGTATAGGTATAATATATATATAGTATATAATATATATATATATATATTATACCTATACATGGATAGGTATATATATATTTTTATATTATATATAGTACTAGTATATTATATATAGTTATTATATCTTATTGATACATAGGTATAGTATGATGTATGTATATTAGTGAGTATAGATATATCATAGGGTAGTATATTAATATAGTAATATATTATTCTTGATTACATATATAGAATATAGTTATTATTTATTATATATATGATATATATATATATATATATATATATATATAGTATATATATGATATATATATATAATATATATATATATTATATATATATATATGAATTTGATATATATATATATGATATTATATTATATATATATATTATATAATATTATATATATATATATAGTTATATATATGTATATATATATATAATATATATAGTATAGTATATATTATATATTATATCATATATATATATGTATTATATATATATAGTAATATATATTATATATATATTATATATATTATAGTAGTATATATACGGTGTGTAGTATGATGAATTATAGTATAATATATAAGTATATATTAGAATTATATATTATATATATATATATAATAGTATAGGGTATATATATATGAGTATTGGTATATTATATAGTATGTAGTATATATAATATATAGTAATATATATATAAATATATATTATTAGTATAATTAGTATTATTATATATATGATATTCTATATATATGTATATATAGGTGTGGGTGAGGTATGGTTATATTGAGGTTAGGTGGATAGTACTATATATGGTATTAGTTGTATAGTATGTTTGATTATATTTATGGTGTTGGTGAGTATATATTGTATATTATATTATATTTTTTATTTATTTGTATGTATATATAGTATATTATGGAGTATAGGTATAAGTGATATATGATATATGGTATATAGTATAGTTTATGTTATTATATTATTATTAATATAATATTATATATCTAGGTATATTGGTGTATGTGTTGGGGTGTGTGGTTATTGTGGTGGTGGTTATTAGTTAGTTAGTGTGTGAGATGTGATTTGCGGTATGATTATAGTGTTATATATTGAATATAATTTATTTGGGTAGTGGGGTTAATATAGTTATTATTGTGTATAGTATATATTATATAGTGAGGTATAGGTGGGGGGTATATGGTAGGGTAGTTTGAGGGGTTATTGGTGTATATTAATAGGTATATAATATTATATATTATATATATTGATATGGTTATTCCTTGCACTTTTCATCATTATGCGAAATAAACTGATAAAATGAGCTAATAACGTATCGGTTGGAGAGATGAGTTTTTAAAGCGTCTGGTTAAAACAGTTGCTTTTGGGATGGTAAATAAGCTTGCCTTGTTTCGAGACTGCGCGTTAAAATAGTTTTGAGGATTTCATCTCTTCATGAAGGGACGAGTCATTTTTCTGGTGTGCTTGCTTTTTTTTAAATTTTTTGAAAGGTGCATCCTGCTAGGATTACTTTGCATGTTTATTAATTTTTTAATAAACTGTGTTTGAGACTGCCTCTCCCTTCCTATTTTTGTTTGTTTGAGTTGTTTGTAGGTTGTAAATTTTGGTTTGTTGTTTTTTTTTTTTTATGATTACAGGGTTGATTACAAATTGGTAATTTTGAGCTACTTATGTAGGTCAAGGTTGTTAACCTGGTTCTTTTGGAACTCTTCGCTTTGTGAGTTCCTGAGTTGATTGGTTTATTAATGGCGGCAGTTCATATTATGGTGAGTTATTTGGTGGTACTATTGTATTGTTATTGTTGATGTATTATTATGTAATTATTGTCTTGGTGAGCTGGAGTATTGCTGTTTTTCGAATTTGATTAGTTATGTAGTTTTGATTGGAATGTAGTTATTAGTGTATTGATTTGATTTATTATTAGTATTTATCTGTATTATTATTATGGTATTATTAGTGCGATTATTATTATTTGTGATGGTGGTTAGTTATTAGTTTATTGGAGTTGTGATTATTGTATTATGTGGTATATTTGAGCTGAATAAGTTATTGATTCAGTGGGGTGTTCCTTTTTGTTATTTCTAGTTAAAAATTAAATTCAGCGGTGTTATATCATGTCTAAAAACTTGAATCAACTTTTGTACAATGTTAACATTGCTTTGTCGTGTTATTGGTTTAATTTGGTGAATTAACTGTGGCGTTTGTTGGATTAGCAACATAGTCATGGTGGTGGTTAGATGCATGCGGCTTATTTGTGTATTATTGTTCGTGGGAAATTTTCTTTGTGGCCATTATTACGATTTTGGGATGTTAGAGTTGTGCCTTGGTATCTGGATTGAGCCTGATTTTATAGATTAGCGGTTTCAGCGTTTGTAAGGAAAGGCTCAAGATCGTTATTCTGTTATGAGTTCGTTGCTTTCATGATTATAGTATATGAGTAGTATATAAGGTATTATATATATATTAGTGTGTGGTTATGTAGGTATAGTATATATATGGGTATATATTATTATATGTAGTTTGTTTATGAGTATATGGTGTTTTATTATAGTTATGATTACGTTGGGTGGGGTGATTGTGGTTAGTTGTCATATATTAGGTGGTAGGTTGTAGTTGGGTTAGTTTGAGTGTTTGAGTTGGTTTATAGTGATTTGATGGTGGTGTGATTGTTTATAGTGTGTGATATAGTTAAGTGTGGTGAGTGGTTAGTGTGGGGTGGTATGTATTGTCTAGTAGGTGTTGAATATTAGTGTATGTATTATAGTAGTGTATTATTAGATAGTGAGATAGTATGATTAAGTATAGTTATATATTTAGGTATATTGGGATGTATTATTTGTAGAAGCCTGTTAAGAGAGCTTAAGAATTGGGGTGTTTTATATAGATGGTTAGTAAATTTCTGGAGTTTTTTTTTGAATGGGTTTGTTAGCTGGGAGTTGTTGTGTGTGCTGGAGTAAATGTAAAAAGAATGGTTTTTTTGTTAAGATAATAGTTGGCGCGTTGTGAGAGAAAAGGTTGCTCTGTGTGTTTGACTCTTTGTGTTCGTCTTGGTGGTAACTCCGAATTAGACTCGCTGATTTCAAGGAGAGAATGAGGTATGGAAATGCTTTATATGCTTTGTACCTGAAAAAAAATATGGCGATATTGGTAATGTGGTGTTTAGAATGGCGCAGAAGGTCTACTACTTTCGTTGTGAAGTAATTTGTTGTCATTTGGGCTTCTTGTTTTAAGTAGAGGTTTAATGTAGTTGACATGGGACGTGTGACTTTTTGAAATATCGACCTGTACAGATTTTTTTTTTAGCCCGTAGATTTGGTGGCAATTTTTGTTATATAGGCTGCCGTTTGATTTAGACTTGTATGTGTATGTAAATTAATAGAGAGTGAGAACTGACTTTAAAAACTTTTTTTAGTAAGTTTGATTGTTTGTTGCGTTCTCAAATACATTTCAGATAGTGTATAGTGAAATGGTGAGTGCTCTTTGAGAAATATAGGAAACGACAGCCCGATGTCGGTACGCTATTGGTGAGAGTTTTAGGTTTATTGGGGTCAGAGCTCCTTAGATAACGCCTTTTTGATAAAAGGATAATGGCAATCTATTAAAGAAGTGACAAAATTGAAAAAAAAAATATTTGGTAGTAGAAATGATTGTAATGATAGGTGCTAAGTTTATGCAGCTGAAAGGTATTTGCTCAGAGTGTATGAGTTAAGGCTTTCAAGTATGTGGAAATTGAGGTCAATGAGATATGTGAGGGTAGATGGTGGGTAGACGTTAATGATATAGTTAGTGTATAGTTTATATATTATGAGTTATATGGTTGATGTATATTAGTTATATGTAAGTAGGGTATTGTATGTATTATATATATTATGTATTTGATAGGTAGGTTATGTATATATATATATATATATATTAGGTGGAGGTAGTATGTATAGTTTTATTTAGTGGTGTTGATTTAGTTTAGTTGAGTTATTGGTGATTCTGCGTATGAGGTTATATATAAAGATATATAATATAGTAATATAATATAGTATATTTGAGTGTTATGAGTGGTGTTAGGTATATGGTATATAGTGTTGAATATATTATATTATAAATATTAGTAGTAGTAGTAATATTGTTATTATATGATTATTAGGTGTAGGGTGTATATTATATATATAGTATATATATTATTAGTATATTATATATAGTAGTATTATTGATAGTATTTTATTATTAGTAGATATCAAGGTAGTAAGACATGGGGGTTAGGGGATCTGAACCCCCCATAGAGGGAAAAAATTTTATTTCAGCGATCAAAATTTTTTGATAGCGTTGTGATATAGGACTGTAATTTTAATTTGGCAAAGATATTTAATAATAGAAAGATCAATGAGCAATATGAATATATATTTGTAATAGAAAATGAGGAGAAACTTATATATGTTGGTTTCCTGAAAGATTGCTTTTGGTTTTTAGTGTTGTTGAGATAGGACGAAGAAGAAGAATCTCTAGGGCGGAGTCAGATATACTGCATTAAATTCGTGACGTGTGAAGGGAGTGGAAGAAGAAGATGGATGGTTTTTTTGATTGTGTGGCAAGATATGGAGGGTGGAGCCAGAGAAGAAGCTTGTAAGATAGGTTGTGTGCAAGCTAAGTCTGTAGAAATATTTCAGGCGGTTTTGTATGTTATAATCTGTTGTTATTTCACTGATTTCATGTGGATGGTGGAGTCAAGTAGTAGTTCTAAAGTGGTTTGATGCACGTGAACACGAACCGTGGGAGCTGTGGTGTTTAGAATCACCGAGGGTTGCAACTATTTTAGTATAGGTGAAATAACATTAGAGAGAGGATTTTAGTGATGTGAGCAAAATGGACAAAGACAATTAATAATGTGGAGAGAATATATGAGTGTGGTGAAAGTTAGCGATGGGGTATTGTTCTGTGATTTCAAAGAGGCTATGACTGTTTGAGAGTGTGTGTGCTTTAGTAGGAGATGAATTGAATGAGTCAATATGATTGTAGGCGGCTTCTGTCAAATACCTCAAAATCTTTGAATTTTAACACGAGGCGGAATGTACTTTAAAAGTTTAATTATAGTACTTGTTCTATGTTGTTATGCTGCGATGTATCTGTTGTCTCAGTGCATGTGAGGTGGTTCGAGGCTAACTATTGTTATTCTCTCATCATGTAATGACAGGAGAAGCTGATCTTATCATGTGGGATTTGAATGTAATTAGTGAAGTTGCTCTTGTATGTTGTGAAGAAGAGTAGTAATGTGTTTTCGGTTGCAAAATTCCGGATGAAAATTTTTCAAACGAGTTTTCGGAAGTTTTGTTAACGGTTAGATTTGTGGTGTGGCTTTCTTTTTAAGTGAGGTGAGATATAATTTAAGTGCCGCAGTGGTGCAGGTAGACGATCTTATCATAGAAAAGTAGGCATATAAAGTACAGATTGCAATTGCGTTTCGTTGTATTGATTGTTTTTAAACCAGTTATGAGACGGAAGTTCGTGAGTCCTCACGTTTTTAGATTCTTAGTAAAATCATTAATTCGATATTCGTTAAGTGCCAAAATTTGCGGAATTTTATAATGCAATTCGGGTAAATATGTGGGGTTGGAGTTTGTCTACTATCGTGGGATTTGTTAGGAGGATTTTACAGCGTCAATCTATCTCAGCGACCTTTCAATAAAGATAATATCGTCTATAGTTTGGAAGTAGTAGCAGCAACAGATGGTACTTTTCCTTCATTTCTAAGGTTTGAACTTTTAAATAAATAATGTTTTATCTTAGCTACGCATGATATTACGGAAGTAATCTTATGGTAAGGAACAAGTAAGGAATTTTTTAATTCGAATGGGGATAGATAGGTAAATTCGCTTTTTAGTAATATTTGAAGTTTGCTATCGATGCTGAAGAGTCAATTTATTTCGATTGTAGGTTCAAAATGTCTTGATTATATAGATATATAGTATATGTTATATTAGTAGTATATATTATATATTATATTTAGTATGTATATAGTATGATATTTATAGTTATGATTATTATAGTGGTGTATATAATATTTGTAGTGTGATATATAGTAGGTTAAGTAGGTATTTAGGTATTAAGTATAGGTCATATAATAGGTATAGTATGGAAGTCTGAATCGTCATAACGCACCCTCGGAAATAGTTTCTGGCGAGTTATATATATTGATTGTTATATATGTGAGTTATAATTACATTCTAAACTACTATAGTAGCATAGATTCGGTATATTTATTTTGTGCTTAGTAAATAGATATTGAATATTGATATATTTATTTTTATTATATATAATTTATTATAATTATATTATATTGTATATATATATGTTAGTATAATATAAGTACAATATATATATAGTTATTATATATATATATATAGTATATATTATTTATTATATGGCTTCAGTTATTGAGTGTATATATAGTGTTATGATATATGTAAATAATATATATATATAGTTATATGGGTGGGGTATTAGTTATTTGAGTTTAGTAGATTATAGTATATATATATGTAATGGTTATAGGGATGTATGATAATTAGTTGGATGATATTTATGTCTAGGTATATAATGAGTAGTGTATATATATGTGAATATTAATATATATGTATATATTAGTATATAGGGTATATTATATAGGGTGTTAGTTATATTTTTATATATGTGTATATATATAGGTATATAGGTATATATATATATATAGTATGCATGAGTTTTTTCGAACGTTATGTTGTTTCAGAAGGGTTCCGTTTTTTTTACCTTTATCAAAAAAACATATAACAGAAAAAAAAATTCTTGCCGAAATCAAAAGCGGAATAAAGTTTGGAAGTTAGATAAACCAAAGTACACTAATTTATGATTTATTGAAGGATTGAAACTTTTTTATAAACTTTACAGTTAAGTGAACAATCGGAATGAATTATATAGATTAGATGGGGAAGCAGATGCGGAGGTAATAAATGGGGAAGTTGTGGCAGTTTTAGAGCATGGTATGCTAAATGGAGAAGGGCTTTCGCAAGTGGGCCCGAAAAACTTGAAGTGCGATTACTGCATAAATGATTTAATAAAGGTTGCTGAAGAAGTAAAAAATATTTGGATTGTCTAATAGTGAGTGTTATAGGGCTAGAGGGTGTACTGGTAGGGAAAGGGAGGTAAGTTTTCAATCTAGAGAGTATAGAAAACGTTAAGATCTTTAGTAAAATTGGCTCGAGAAGGGGGAAAGATGAAAGGATGGTAAGAAATTAATTTTAGAGTTAAAGTGGGGCATAATAATATCAGGAGAAGAGAGAGACAAAAATATGATTACTTTGTCTTATTGGTGCAAAGTGAAAATGGCTTTTCAAGGAAGTAAAAAAAGAATAAAGACAGACAGAATGAAAGAAACAAGCAAACAATGGACAATAGATTAAAACAGCATCGCAAATGGAATTTTAAAAAATTTCCCTGATGGGGATGTGATGAACCTGTATTGGATTAGAACAAATGAATTTAAAAAATGATGAACTTAGGTTTGATGGATGTTACTTGAGAGTTAAGATAATTGTATAGGTGAATGCTTAATTAATTATTGATGGTTAGAAGCGAACTTCATTATGCAGATCATGTTTAATAGAGAGTCCACGTCGATTGTTTATTGGTCGACAATAATCATTGGATAATTACCGATGTGGAAATCTCTACTTGATGATATATACACACAAAAACATCTCATTGGATCTATATATATTATAGGTAGATAAGGTAGTTATATATATATTTAGGTATATATATATATATTATGTTATTATTATTATTATGTTATAATATATAGTATGTATATATATTGATGGGTAGTATTAGGTAGTGATATAGTATTATATATTTATATGAGAGTGATGTCAAAATTATTTTAAGATATATAAATTTTGTTAACGGTGAGTAAGAAATGCAGAATAGTAAAGGTAAAAGTTCTATGAGGAAGGTATGACGTTAATGTGCTTAGTTTGTGCGTCTGGCTGTCTTATGTGGTTTAACGTAAATATGCTTGGTTTCTAACGGAAACCAGAGTAAAGTTACAAACTGCTAAATTTAGAAATGGCGACGTTAAAAGTTATTTGAGGAATCGAATAACTGCATTCGGGGGAATAGGGTTGTAGGTTGTATTAAGTATAATTGTTTGTACAGACATTAATACATACTTGTGGTTCTAGAAGTCACCTAAATGATTTGATCAAAAAGACTAAAGAAATGACCTCGGCGTGTTGGTTCCCAATGGCAGGTCGCGTCGCAGGCGTCCTCTCATGTCGATGGTTGTGGGACCCATTCAAGATATTGTGCAGGTAGTCTGTTTGATCGTTTCATCCGGGTTCATTAAGCGTTAATTTCGTTGAGGTCGCTTCAACAGAGCATACTAATAGGTCTTTAAATGGTCCCCAAAGGTAATAATCCAAAGGATTTAGATTGCTGGTGACCTTGCTTGGGGGGCATGTGAAAGCTGGGCACCTCGACAATTCGCATTGGATTGGGAAAGGTCTCATTTCAGGTGTTCACAGGAAGGTGCAGCACTAAAGGTGTGCAGTGAGCCCCATGATGGTCTCAATAAATCAACATGTTTGGCTGGCACTGAGGAGGTACAGGGTGCATGCAACAAGATACGGGCTCATGTTTCAAATAAAGTTGTATGAGTATAGATTATGCCATTTGAAGCTCTGGGAGGAAGGCTCGAGACCATAAGGTAGCAGGTGACAATTGTAAAATTTCCTGTGCCAAATGTGTGTATGTCTGAATACTGATGTGAACGTTCTGTTTAAAGGTGGCACTGAGAGTGTGCTGTGGCGTCTGCCCAAATGTGTTCGGGTAGTGAATGTTAACGATAGCTGTGTTGCTGTGTAAAGGTGAGCTCGTCGGGTATAAAAGAAAAATGAATAAACCTTGCGGGTGGTAAAAGAAAGTTTGGGTCATACGCATTTTGTTCAAGAAAGCCATTGACATAATAAGCAGACAAGAGTTCGTATGGGTGCATAGGTTCACGTGGGCAGATAGCGTAATGGCACCTGTATGTTGACGGTGGTACGGGTGTCAATGTGTGCTTCGTGGTGAGTAATTGCGCTACGCGAAATACTAGATGTTTTTTGCGTCATGTTTGAAGAGCTTGTGATAGTGGACTGGATGCCTCGCTGTGCTTCTTTGTGAGTGATGCTCAGTACTATTTCATTTAAGAATGGTAATTCTTGCGCCAAGTCATACAGTCCTAGAGTGAGAGTGCTGCTTGATAGTGTCGGTCTTGTTGTGATATTGCTATGAATAGCTCTCTGGTTCAAAAGTCTCAGGTTGGTGAGGTGTTGATGGAATAGTGGTTGTTTTTGGTCAGAGAGAAACCTTGCGCTTTGGCTTTGGACTATAATTCGGTTGGGGATGGTTTCTCTTGGTAAGGCAACGTCTTGCTGCAGAAGGACTATGCAGCGTGGCTCATCTCATACGAGTTAGTTTGCAGTCAGCTAGTTCAGGAGTATGCAGTAGCAGCTGTGTAATTAGCGATCCTATCAAGTAACGAAAGAAACACGGTAAGGAGGATCGACTGAGCACGTGTGTAGATTGCAGTTGACATTGCAGGAGCGTAACAAGTTGAGACAGGAGCAGTTGGCATTTATTGTGATACAGTAGGTGGTGTTGTTTGTGGTTGCAGACCAATTGTGCTGAAATGTTTAAGTGGAAGTGAGTAAGCTGTTGTGGATTAGAGTTGTTGATGTGATGTAGAATGAGATATGTTTTTCCAGGTAGTTACTAAGAATTTTTACATTTTCTCCATTATTAATTATCTGGTAATGTTATTAGAAAATGTTATGAGGGCCGATGTTTGATTCTGCGTACAACAATGAGGTGTTTTTTGGATCTTAACATTTTCCACCTTAATATCATTTCTCTGCTTTATGGAATGTCGCCGTTGCGCACTTTGTTACGAGCGCACGTCATTTTTAGAATCTCGCTGTGCAGTGAGAAATTTGATAGCTGTCTTTGTGTATAGGTGTTTTGGCAACCTACTTGGTTTCGTTAGATAACAAAGTGTGGTAGTAAAAGTACACATACAGACAGGGTTCCCGTCCGGCCGAGACAGACCCGACTAAGCATCATTACGGCTATCCGCTCGCTTTGATAAGAAACTTTTACTTTATTGTTGTGGCATTTGTTAATCAGTAGCGTGGCGAAAAATTCTTTACCATGCATTTTGGACGTGCAAACCCTGTATGATATGTTAATAAGCAAGTGCATTTGCCTCACAGAATAATACTTTTTTATTAAAATTACAACTAATGTTTGTGTTAATCAAAAGGTGGGTAATTCTGTGCTGCTAGGAAGACCGTCGTGCCACTAGTAAGTGTTGTGTGAGTGTTATTAAAGATTTTGAGTTACGTAAATTGCAAGCCTAAAAATTATGAACGATTATTTCACTGGTAGAAACAGTACGCTTAGTGTTTGTGTTATATCAGAGAATTTAATAAAACAGAATTGTGTGTGAACATGATTAAACAGATTAATTACTTTCTGGAAAGAGGGTTTTTTATTGGTGGGAGAGACTTTTCAGAGAATTAATGGTGAACTAAGATCGTCGAGTTCTTAATTAACTATTGAGGACCGTTATGGGTTTGTTGGTTGTGTTGAGATAGTTAGGGGGTGTCCTGGTGTCTCGAAACTAACTTGAGAGGGCAAACCAATCTTCAAGCAAACTTTACAGCCTCTTGTTATTGTCTGGCAGTCATCCACTGTTCACAAGGATGACTGTTGGAGGTGATGGCAAATAGTTACTAACTTATTGTTTTATGAATGGTCGTTCACCAAATCACATTTCTTGTGGTGTGTTATAAGTAGTTGTGTTTTTTTATCGTTTCTTCAGTGTTATTGAAAGACCCATTACTCGTCACAACGTCTTTTTTAGTTAGTGGTTTGTGCTATCGTTTAAGAATCATAGGATATAAGGTTGGTGAATAGAGCCAACAGGAGGATATGAAAGGAAATTCAGTGAGGAGGATAGAGCTTTTTTGATGCACGAGTTTTTGTGGGATGTTTCAAGGTGCAGGGACAAGGGTCAAAGTAGCCTTTACAGTCTCATTGTGTGTACGACCTTGTGACCTTGTGAGCCTCTCTGATAGACATGCCTTTTCAACAGCTGCTTTACCTAGGGAAATAGGGGAATGTGCATTTCTCTTTTCCGTGATTTGCGAAGTTAATTCTTGCAGTATCGTAAGTAATGGAGGTAGAAAGCTTGTGCATCGTTTTAAATGTGTTTTTTATTTCATGTTATCGTAAGATATACGCATTCACTGTCTTCATCAAATTCATTAGGACTTAAGATCTTCTTTAAATATAGGAAGATGAGGAACTGCTATCGTATAAGTAGTGTGAGTGGTAAGTAGTCGACAGTGGTAATAGGTAGTGGTGTTTTTTAATGGGTGTCTTGTGAATAGTTAACGAGCAGGGCGCAGCGAATATGAAGAAATTTCTGGATTCACTTTTTGGCATCTTCAGGTAGAAGTCTACTAATATTTAGGAGTTAAACACATGGTCCAGTATTCTCAAATAGATATGAAGCTCTTTCCAGGTAAGGAGCAATCTGCTGCATGCAAGATCGCTGCCAAATATGCGGTCACCTTAAGAAAATAGACCTAATTGTTTGAATTAAAAGTTACTCATTATTATAAAATATGTATTTATTAATGAAAACAAATTCTAATTAAAGTAATACTCTCTCTCTTCAAAGTAGCATATAACGTGACAAAACTTGTCAAACGAACCAAAGTAATTTTGGATCATGTCTTTTATCTGTGTCCATATCCATATGCATATCGATTGCATGGACTCGAACAAATTAAAAAAAATAAAAATGAAACTGTAGTGCGTCAAAATAAAAATATATTGTAATAAAAGAGCTTCACACCTTTAAAAATATTTTAAAAAAAGTTTAAATCTCTGCTAGCTAACGTAACTTAAAATAACCTTACTTAACGTAACATAACCTTACTTAGCGTAACCAAACTTATATTATTATATAATTTATTTCACTTTTTATCGTTTCAATAAATAACAAAACATACTATATTAAAATTATATTAATATACAGAAAAAAATTCAAACTCTTCTCACTATGGCGCGGCCTTTCATAACATTTTGTTTTCGATAAACGTAATTTTAAGAAAAAAATTTTGACTTCAGCTTCATGGACACAGATAATCGACATGTGCCGCAATTTTATATTTAATTCTTATAAAGATCATGCCCAATTAAAACAAAAACCCTTTACTAATTATAATCTGTTAATATAATATATGTTCAACCAATTCAATTTCCATACAACTCTTGCTACAAATTAATGTAGCTTTTTTAATTCAATTTAATCTTTAATTCAGGTATACTAACTAATACCATTATTAATGTCTTCCAGTCCGCTGAAATGCCAAGAACAAGTCGAAAAAATCATACATCATAAAATACTGCTATGATCTTTGGTTTACT
>JABUQX010098705.1:27500-30000 GCA_015478945.1 Trachelipus rathkii
TTTAAGGAAAAACGTAGATATGCTAGAGAGTGTAACGTATAGCAACAAGGGTGATTTCTTGGTTTAAGGGTATAGCTATGAGGAGAGGCTGAAGGAGTTATGAGTATATTTTGTAGAGAGGCGATTTCTTAGAGGGGACATAATACAAGTCTACAAAATAGTTAACATCTAATTGATAATACTAGTGACCAGTAAAATAGTTAATCTAGAAATACAGTGACCAGTAAATTCTTCATAGTAAACCATGGACGGGAGTTCAGGGGGCACAGTAAGAAAATTAAGAATAAAGCTTGCCATCTCGATATAAGGAAGCATTTATTTTGTAATTAGGTTGTTAATTGTTGGAATGGTTTGCCACAGAAGGTTGATGCGTGTGCTTCAATTGCAACATTTAATAAATAAAGGATTGCATAAGTATATGGATGGTTTGGGTATCCTATAGTATATTTTGACTAAGCCAAATTGACAGCTTTTTGTTACAGTGGTTATTAAGGTTAAACAGCACGATATGGCTATGACAAACTTACTAAAGCTTGTAGCTATAGTTTTTTCTTTTAGTGATAGACTTTTTTGCATGCTATGTAAGTTATTGACAAGTCCTAGGGTGCTTTGTGGATTTGCCTGAACATGTTTGGTGATTGGTTCTATTTAGTTAACTGGGACAATCTCGATGAGTCCATGTTTCTTCATACTGTATCTATACTTCTAATGTTCTAATGTTCTAAAGCAGGGGTGGCCAACCTTTTGCATACCATGCGCCAATTTTTTTCACAGACGAGTTCACAGATGCGCCATAATATATATATATTAATATATATATATATTATATATATATATATAATATATATATATATATATATATATATAATAATCATATATATAATAGTATATTATATATATATATATATTATATAATACTATATTAATATATATAGCCTAATAATTATAGCTGGGGGGGCAGCATTAACCGGCAGATTGCAATTTTTTAATAGATAAAGTAATAACTCCTTGAGTGATTCTTCACTTACTAGGATTAGATCCCGGGCCCTCGCGAACAGTATGCCAAGCGTGTTACCACTTTGACCAAACGACGAGCTAAAAAGATACGCGACTTAAACCCATGAAAGAGTGCTCTATTCAATAGGAATAAGGACCGCCTATGGCAGGATAGATACCGTCAGCCACGCTCTTCCGCTCGGCAACGCGGGTCAAAGGTAACACAGGACCCATGTAAGAAGACCACTCTAGATCGGAGTATATATTGTAGATGTAAATAACTACTGCAATTAACCGCAGTTGAGTTTTTATAGATTTTCTATTGAATAGAGCACTCTTTCATAGGTTTAAGTCGACGTATCTTTTTAGCTCGTCGTTTGATCAAGTGGTAACGCTTGCATATACCGTCGCGAGGGCCCGGATCCTAATCTGAGTAATTGAAGATCACCAGGGAGTTATTTTATCCATAAAAAATTGAACTGAGGTTAATTGCAGTAATTTTAAACATCTAACAATATATACTCCGATATAGAGTGGTCTCCTTACATGGGTCCTGTGTTACCTTTGACCCCGAGTGCGAGCGGAGATGCGTGGCTGAGGTATATCTGTCTGAATAGGCGGTCCTTATTCCTATTGAATAGAGCACTCTTTCATAGGTTTTAAGTCGCGTATCTTTTTAGCTCGTCGTTTGGTCAAGTGGTAACACGCTTGGCATACCGTTCGCGAGGCCGGGATATAATCCTAGTAAGTGAAGAATCACTCAAGGAGTTATTTTATCTATCTCTCTCTCTCTCTCGTCTCTCTCTCTCTCTATATATATATATCTATATAGTATATACTATATACTATATATACTATATATATATATATATATATATATTATATATATAAAGAAATCAATAGAATATACGAATTTCATCTATTGCGTAAGTTTTGCGAATTAATGAAATCTCATACTTTATGTTTACTTATGAAAAAATAAAATCAAATTTAAGAAATATGAGAGAACACTACTCAACATATCATTTAGAATAAACACAAAATTTCAACTGATGATCATTAACGATGTTCTATTACAAGGTAATTTAAAATCATGTTTCAAATATGAGTTTTGGCGGGAAAATATATTGAATATGAGAGTCAACGCTACAAAAAAAATGCATAAACATTACGATATTTGTTACATACTTCTTTATATATTCGCCAGATTTAACAAATTTCTGAAATAAAATGAATTTTTAGTTTTTCATTAAAATAAATTCGTAGAATAAGGCTGACGTAGCCCGCAGTTCAAGTAATAAAATCTCTGAAGAGAACCCTTAGAAATGCGCCACTTATATATCATCGTCAATGCGCCACGTTTGGCGCTGCGCCAAGGTTGGCCACCCTGTTCTAAAGTGTTCTTAATTTTTCATTTAGCAGCTCTTCAATTATTTTAATGATTGATGTAGCATTTTCATATGCGGTACGTGTAGCTTAAGGAATATATATATATATATATATA
>JABUQX010098705.1:35000-37812 GCA_015478945.1 Trachelipus rathkii
CGTGATATAATATGACGAATACCGGATTTATCAAAGGACTGTTCGAATTCTTTTACATTTTGCAACAACATATTTGTTTAAATCTGGATTTTCTAAATATGTCACCACAAAAACTAAATATCGCAACAGACTGAACGCTGAGACAGATATGAGAATTTATATATATTTATATATATATATATATATATATATATATATATATTATATATATATATATATATATATTATATATATATATATATATATTATATATATATATATATATATTATATATATATATATATATAATCTATATATATATATATATTATATTATATATATATAGATATATATATATATGATCTATATATTATAATATATATATATATATTATATATAAATATATGTATATATATATATATATATATATATATATATATATATATATATATATATATATATATGTTCATCAAAATTAAAGTTACAAAATATCGGTAAGGGTTCCGCGTATTATAGAAAATTAAACAAGGGTTTCAAGGCAAAATAAAATGTTTGATAATCACTGGCACTACCTAATTCTACCAGAGTTAGGGTTGTTCCCTAGGCAGGTCCAATTTAAAGGCCGACATGCCCCGATACACTGAGTTTGAAGATATGTATGTTAAAGGTACTTTGGAAAATAGGAAAATAGATAACGGGAGTGTGTTCCAGACTTTACCAGTGGGGTACATGTATGATTGAGCATAGCTGTTAAGTCTGAGGTCAGAGTGTTGCATAGGGAATAAATGAGACTGTGTAGAAATGTGTGTCACAAGAACCCTTCTCAGTGGAGGTGATATGTGATTGAAAAGTCCAGAAGAGCAGTGACCGTTGTAATAGCGATCAAATAAAGAGTGACTCAACAATTCGATTGGTAAGACGAAAACCCTTAGACTCAACCATTTCACGAAGGACTGTGTGAGTTTAATCACCCCAGATGCGTGAGGCATACTCTAAACAAGGGCGAAAGACACCCCTATAAAGATCAAGCAACTGAGGTGGGGTAAAGAAATTATGAAGGCACCTCAGACGAAGGTTCGTGCTGTGTTTTCAAAGAAAATGTTATAGCTATGTGAAAGATCATGTGGAGTGAAAAGATAGAGGAACTGAGTTTTGAGTAATTGGAAGCAATCTTGTTCTCAATGCCCCAAAGAAATTCGAGAAAGATCAGATGCTAGCTACTAGCTCCTAGCGTGAGCTAATTGTTGCTGAAAAAGACGTCTATCAGAATGAGGGGAGTAATGAAGGGTGAAGTCGTCAGCATAGGAGTGGATATGTGATGAAGTAATAGGGAGAGGTCTTTTATGAAAAGTTCATAGAGTTAGGGAAAGAAAAGAACCATGAATAACACCACTATTTATAGATTTAAAGGATGAGCGGTAGCATTCACCAAAATGCTGAAGAAAAGAGAACCAAGAAACAGAAGACTAAAAAGAAGATCGCCAGTAGAGCGCTTCTTGCGGAAGCCGTACTGGCGATCAGAGATAATATTAGAAGAATTGAGTTGGTTTCAAATCTTCCTGCTTAGAATAAATTCGAAAACTATAGAAAGAACAGAAGTTAGAGAGATTTGGCGATAGTTGAAAGGTTGAGATTGATTCCCTTTTTTTCGTACAGGCTGAATGAGTGTACCTTTCCAGCAAGAAAGGAAGAAAGATGTAGAAAGACGGAGACGGGATAGTTTAACAAGGTAGAGTGCAAGCTTGAAAGCACAAGTTTTGAGAACCACAGCAGGAATACTATCAGAACCGTACGCCTTCTTAGTGTTAAGCTCAGAAAAAGTAGAAATAACACCTTTTCAAGAAATTACAATATTAGCATAAATATTTTGGAGGGAGGTGGAGAAGAAGGAATACGCACTGCAAAGATAAGTATTTTTCTAAGATAGATTTAAGCAAAGGGTACTGGCAAATACCAAACGGCAGTTGTGCTGTCGGAAAATACTAAAGGAGGGCAAGAAGAAGAAGCAAAGTTGAGTTAAATTTTTTTGAAAAATGTCAGAAAGGATGTGAGGAAGAGCAGGCAATAAATTTATATTGCCTTTTCTACTGACAAAAAGAATTTTTTGTGTCATGGAGAATAGATTTAATACGATTCTTTGATGAAATATAAGTTGCAAGGGTTTTTGGAATTTGAACATGACGTTAATTCCTAAATGCAGCGTCACTCTGGCTCATAGCACGAGATCAAGCAGACTTAAACCAAGGTTATCAGGGTTTAGTTGAAGGTAAAGATCATGGATGCATGCCTCTATGCCAGAAAGATTTAGTTGGCGCTTTGCACACTCCGAAGAACCTTTTCCACAGAAGCTGTTGTCATACCTTTTAGCAGCACCGAAGTATCAAAAATGTTTTCTCTCCGTAGGCGGGGTTCTTTCCTGCGGAAAACTTGAAGAGATAGAACAGAAAACAGAGATAAGAGAGTGATCGGAGGAACCCAGATGAGGAAAGAATATTACAGAATAACTAGAATGATTAGAGATTAGGAAAGGTCTAGAATGTTGGGTTCACCTCTAAGACGATCAGATATACGAGTAGAGAGCTGCGTTAATTATTCGAATTATTTTGGGAAGAAAAGTGGTAGCAAGTTAACCAACTGTATCTTGATTATTAGGACAAAGCAATTGGCGGAGGTGAATATTGAAATCACCGGGAGAATGATGATTTCAGAGAAAATGGTGAAGAAGTTGAGAATGTGTTCTAATTTTAGAGTCTAAGTAGTCTAAAGAATATAGATAGTCAGTTGAGGTTAGGAGAGATATATTAGAACATGATAAATTAGGTGGCAGATTTAG
>JABUQX010098706.1:0-25262 GCA_015478945.1 Trachelipus rathkii
AAAATATACTTAATTATAATTGATATTTTGTTTTTTAATACAGTTATTTTTGGTATATTTTTAAATATCTCAAACAAATAAAAACAAAATAAACAATTTAAAATGAGTTTTATTTTGAGAAGGTTGAAGATAGGTTGATTGACGGATAGCGAGTTAATATTTTTCTAGAGTAAGCTTCACGGAGTTATTTAATTTTACCAATCATTAATTAATTTAATTATAAAATTTTTAAAGATTAACAATTTAATATCAAGATAAAATAATTAATATTAGGTTTTTAAATATATATTTTTATAACAATATATATCCAGAGTTCTTAAATTTTAAGAAGGTTTTAATAGATCTATACAGAATATTATATAACTTTATATATTCATATACTATTTAGAGATAATATAGATATTTCACTATTTTAGGTTAAATCCAAGAGACTATAATGATTGCACATTAAATAATATAAAAATATATATTCTTCTTGAGGTTTTATGTTTTCTCATTCTCTGTTTGTAAACTTTTTCCTTAAGTCTCTGGTTGCATTAAATATATAAACGGGGTGATTAGTATTATAGAGCCCACTCAGTATCTACATAGTAATAGACTCGACCTCCTAATTTATTTTAAATTTCTTAGGATAAAATTAGTGTTACGGGTTCGAGGTGACCTTATCATTAAGACAAGAAAGGTATTTAATATATTAGTTTGGTGTTAGATAGTAGTATCATGATGAGTGCTGGGATTTTTTAGCGACTACAGTAGCCACCGGCTTTAATGGTGCGTTTTTTTTGCAACTTTTGGAGGCTCATCTTTTCAAACCCCGCAACACATTTAAGGGGAACAGGAAAAAGTTCAGATCCGGTGCCTTTAACAATCTCACTAATAGTAATAGCATCATCTAAACTATTATTAATGGCATAGGGCGGGGGGGCTTCGTCTACGTGGTAACCCATATAATACCATAAAAAAAAATTATACTAATAAAAAATAAATTTTATGTCAAGTCTAAATTGTAAGGTATAAATTAACATTATTGGGTGGATAAATTGAGGAAATAGTAAACATAACCTATAAATTATTTTATATGTATTATATATATTTTTATCTATATTATATAATAACCGCTCTCTAACTTATCTACCCCTCCATACCAGTGAATTTGGATACGTCCTTATTGCGGGATCTTTGTTTGTGCTGTGAACGACCGGTTCGAGCCCGATAATGGCTAAAGAACTTCCTTCCTAATTGCCACTTCATATATATCACTTATATATATCAACCACCACCCTCTGACTTTATCTTCCTGGCGCTAATATATTAATCAGTATATTGGCATATATTTTTTTTACACACTCTCGTGCCTTTAATTGGAAATGTATTTACTCTGTTATGGTATGTCAGTGCCAATCAAGGAAGATGCTTACCATTTTCATACATTGTCAAATAACATCTTCAGGTTGCACATTTACTTTTAACAAGATTAATTTTTAGTCGGTATAACTTTTTCTACAGTATATACTTTCTCGTCTTGGTTCAAGCATTCATCATCTACTTATTCATAATTACACAGTATTATCCTTACTTCTCAAGTGTGGTTTTTTTGTTATATTTCATATCGTCGGACTCAAGTGATATTACGGGTTGTAACTACAGAAGTCAATATCATTTGTGTGCGAGCGCCGTGGTATAACCATACACGTTTTGTTCTGGGGACCTAATTAATCGAGTAGCACCAACTAAGTTAGACCCTAACCTCAGGGACAGAGGGAAAGTTAGGGTGATAAAAGATTATTACCCTGTAGCTTCAACGTAACCTTCACGACCAAGATAATTCACTATATCCATAACGTTAACAAACTTAATGTAAGTCGATCCAGTTGAGACAAGGCTCATCCCTATACTTCGATAACGTTCTGGGGCTCATCGCTTCTTCTTAGAAAAGAGATTAGTTCTTTTGCTTTGTCATTGTTGTAGTCTACCTGTCTGCTCCGGGATATGTGGCTAATATTATTCATATCTAACTCTTCACAGTATAAAGCATACAAGTCCTATTACAAATTATTAATATAATTACTTAATATAGACTAAATACATAATACTCTTACTCACTACCAGTATATCATAATATAATATAACTTTATAACACAATTAGTTACAGATAAATATAATAGATTATATAATAAAATAATATAATGGTAAAAAATTATATAATTAATAATTACATTTAAAGCCCATGTGCGGGAGTACCCTACGTCGGTGGTGTGATTTCTTTCTAGGGGCTAGTTTGCATGTTATGGCAGATCCGGTCCTTTCTGAGTGTATATCACATAAATTCCAACGTGACTTTTTTTTTATACTTTTTTGGAGTTTTTCTCTTTTTTTTCTCATTGGCGGAATCATTACTAATAATAGTTGTTCTAATTGAGTACCAGATTCTCTCAATTATGATATATATAATGTGGGATGTAATACAGAACTAATTAGCATTATCTAAAATTTTGAATAATCAGTGACAAGTTCACATAACAGTATACAGAAGATAACTACTTTTGTGTCAAATCGTATTTAATCAACTTTTTAATTCTATGTTACACAGTCGAAAGGGCGTGTTTTTTGAGTGGAGTATTGTTCTGCTTATTCTTACGGTATGATACCGGCATAATATAAAGATAAGCCGCCGAGAGGTTGCGACGGGGTCTAGATAAATGGCGAGTTTTTTCATCAGTTCGGTGAGCACCGGGACTCTATTCCTCTCTCTCCAACGTATCGGTGTTTCTGCGCAGCTTTTCTTCACCGCTTTCGCCGCACCCTTTTTTATACACACTGGACGCATATCTTAACCCATCATAAGTCACTATCCACACTGACACCGCATAACGCCCCTGCGCCGCGGAGTGATAACTCTTCTTTCCAAAGTTCAAATAAGACCACACATTCCCGGTATCGTCCTAGCACCGACCCAATTCTTCGAACACTAATTGGAGGCCCGCCTTCCAGCCCTGGTAAGTCCTTTCTTATTCACTTTCCTTCTTTCCCTCTCTGACCTATGTTGTCCACTCTTTTCTTCATCTAGTCCTTCTCCTCTTAAAATACACCACTTTAATCCGCCTTCTCCTATCGGTAAAACTCTAGACCACATAACACTTTATACTCTTAAATTTTAGATCTATTTCTGTCTCGCGAAAAACGCTTCCATCTTGCACCAATACGACGTCTTCTCTCGTATTTTGCTGGAGCACTTTTCTGATTCGGGCCGATTGCCGTTGGGCATTGTCGTTGCTTCTACCAAGCTAACTATATATATGGAATGACTTGCTGTGTTCTGGTGTAACGAACTTCGACTTCTGCCGATAAGGTAGGGGGCAGATCCATGTATCCCACTAACGTTGATGGATGAGCAGTTTTCAATTCCCTTCATTCGAGTCTTAAATCTTTTCTCATTTCCTCATTTCATAATCCGCATGGTTCGATCAGTGCTTGTGTGTGCTCCTTGCGCCATTTACATTATGGCTAGAGACGAAGTGCGATCCACATCGGGAGTGGGATAACACAAATTATCGTTCTCCTTCATATCGACTCTTGCTAATTTCCTTCTGCTAGATTAATTCGTAGTATAGACACAGGTTAAGGAAATAGATACGGGCTTGTGGGCGACCCAGACTAGACTGACGATGACGGTTGCGGGAGGAGCTTCTGTCATTTAGGGGTGGAAACCGAGGAAGTAAGCTGGCCACTTATACCGGTTTTAATAAAACTAGAGTTTCATCTGCTTTACTTGGAAACCAAAAATATCCCTATATCCATTTCATTCTCTCTGGTGGCTTAATACGTTTAAAAGCGATGCTAACTTAGACCAATTTCTGTAACAGTCTGTCTAATTCCTCTCATAATATTTAGCGAGTCAATCTGTGTGTGGCTATTTCGTAATAATAGTATCTCCGTCAAGACCCTAGAACACACTTGAATTTCTCTAGTTTCGGTCCCCTCTTTTTGTGCAGAGAAGCTTTTATTAGGTGTCACTTCCTAAAACGCGGAGACCTGGGACCAACCTTCTGCGCATTAAATCATTCCCTCTCTTCTGGCAGACTCCTATTTTCGCCCTCGGATTTCTAGGTGTTACACTTATATTGACCTCTTAGCCTTTGTGATCTATCTTACCCCACTCTTCACGATCTTGGAACGAGTGTTCATAGTTGAGGAGTTCCCTCCGTGAGGCTGAAATTTCTTCTTTTTTAAGCGGAATATTGTGTTTTATATAACTGAAGGCGGGTGGATACCGGATGGCTTCCTTGCCCACGGGAGTTTTTTACGGAGAGTGTGTCTGTTTTCTTCGCTTTGTTGTAAAAGGCTAAAAGTCGGGGCGAGAAGCGCGCACGTTTCTGCTGCTGTTTTGTCCTCCATACACCCTGTTAAATAAATAGATTCGTTATAGTAATTTTTATGTTTCTATATATTATTTAAATGGGCTTGAATATTAAATCTGATATAATTCTCACTCTATTATTTGACCTTTTGAGATTAAAGACCGGTGGTCTCACTTATAGTATTAAACAGTATCTGGTGAGCATAATATATTCCTATATAGTTATCTGCGAAGAAAGAAAAGTACAGATTCCCGAGCCTACGTGAATCCTTCCTACTATTACGCTGCATAGAGAGATTAGTGCTTAAATTCAGAGAGATCAGGCAGTTGAGCGGTATGGTGAGCTGTGAGGTAGGGCTTTGCTAAGATCTTTCAGTAATACTTGGCTTCATTCATGAAATCACTTCTCATAATCAGTAATAAGGTTCGATGCCCTGGAAGTCTCATAGTGCTCCTGAAGCACCTGTAGGACACTCTCGTGTGCCTCCGAGAGCGGTGGGAGAGAGAGAGTCGAGGAAACAGGATAGAGGGAGGATGCTTTCGTCGTGCCGCCCTAAATACGCGAGCGCTAAATTATCTACTGGCGAGATGTTCGAATTCACGATTATATTATTCGTGTATTAAACTTCTTAGAAGTCCGTATTTTAGGTATGGTGTAAGCAGCCCGAATTTACGGTAACTAGCGTGGGAGACTTGCGTGAGGCGCCTTGGAAACGATCACTCCAATAGCAGCCCATTTGCAAGCCCTTGGTTCCTCGTTAAATTGGCTGATTTTATAGATCAAGGCTTGTGCGGGAGGAGAGGCGTATCTATGATGAGGACAGCATTTCTCGGAGGAGTAAATCTACATTACGTAAAGTACATTCATGTTTGTGTTTCATTTAGTTGCTTTGTATAGTTTTTCAGGTAAGGAATTATCAAAAAGGCGGGCTATTCCTCAAGGTGTTTCTTCGCGCTACCCGTTTTGCGATTGAACCAAACTGGATTTTGTTAGTATGGAAGACCCAGGTTGCATGCAAGTACACTTGTTACCTTAAGTACAAACGGTAAGATGCCCATTGGACTCCACTTTTCAGAAAAATGCATTTTAACACACTCTAAAGTTGTATGAAATGCTGACAATCGAAAATACGCACGAACGAGCAGGTTTTTCTCAGTAGGTGGACGTGGAGGAAGAGTTCGTCTGCCGATCTCTGCTGTGGTAAAAGTGAGTAAATCTTGCGATTTATATTATATTGGTATGTCGATGGAATATGATGTACAGACTCAAACTGAAAAATTGTTTAATTATTTTCGTGCAATTCGTAATTCCAGAGCAAAAGGCTCACTGGGGCAAAAATATGACTGTTTCGCAAAAGGTGGGGCCAATAATGCGTGATAAACCACATCAGACCAAAATTTTAAATATCATGAAGCGGTCTCCCTTGCAGGGTGTAAACGTCAGGAGGCCTTCGTCATTTACACAGAGAGCCTCGAGTTTGTATTGACATTTATAGAAGAAATAATACCAAATAATAGTAACCAATACTCGAGATTAACAGTTGAAGATATAGCTTAATTAGGGTAATTTTACAAAACAAATCCACTCGCCTCTTCGTCCATGTTAGCTAAATCATCCTCATAATCGTAACTAATAAAGATAAATAAAAATAAATAATAAGTACATAAATAATAAATCAATAATATAATTAATATAGATTAAAAATCAAATCCGACTGAGTTAATAAATCACTAAATCCGATTAACATCCAAATACATATATATAATTAAAATAATTAAATAAGTTAATCAGCCAACTAACTTTAATAGAAATGCCCACATTGCAATCAATTAATAATAGGATAGACTGGAATAAATACCAATAATCATCCCATAAAACATAACATGGTATAGTTGAAGTCAATTATAAATAATTAGAGTGAATTAATAATAAATATATAATAAGAGATTTCATAATAAATTAATAATTAATATATTTTATATTAATATATGATTAATAGAGTCACATATGTTATATATATTCTAGTGACACACAATATAATAACAACATAAAGGTGCATACAGCAAGGTCTGTGTCCTATAAATAATAAATATATCAAATGAATGAAATAATCGGATATACATCACTAAGAGAGAGTGAGAGTATAAGGCCCGACTTCCCAGAAATTTTATATCAGCCTTCTAATTCTTTATTTGCTAAGATTCTACAAGCTTTCATGGTGTTTCTCAAGTTGACTCACACCGCTTCATGATTTATTTTTTTAATGCGACTATTCTAGAAATAACACATAACGGAAATACATCACCGACAATTTCTGTATACTTTTAAATCCTAATTACTTATTTCGCCTGCCCTTATTTGGTGAGGCATTCATAGTCTGGAGACTGAGTTCAGACACTCAGAGAATAATTTAATATGAAACAATTGGATTCTGAAGGCATAAATAAGAATGTTATTTTAATATATTACTTTTAATCCCGTGATGACGCTGGTCAAACACAATTAAAAGTGTTAGAGCTAAGCTTGCACACACCTCTAAACGCTAAAACGAGTAAACTTCCAAATAATTAAAGTAATCAATCAAGAGCAATTATCTATTTTCTATATTACTTCTTTACCGCTACACACCTATAGAATATTGTTGCCAAGGCTAATGCCGATACATTTACACTTTTCCTTTCTTCTTTGTAATTTGATGTGATAAAATATGACTTTGCTTTGTGGCTTACTTTTTTATTAAGACAGAGCACTCAAGCCCAGCCTCAATTCAAAGAAATTTTCCATACGCTCGTGTAAACCACAGGATGTCACAAATTAGAAATATGTCGAAGATATGGTTTTGGGGAAGTTTTTTTCCAATTTTCGTGTTCGTTCAACGTGTTCAAAAGAACATCTTAACTTGCGGCCTGCTATTCTACCTTGTTTTGAGGAAAAGTGGAGTTTTGAAGGAGAAATTCGTCCAAACTGCCTATTAATTTTGCCAGTTTTTTCTTTGCTGCTTTCTAGGAAGATCGCATCTTTAATTTTACAGTTATATGTGGTAATATACGATGCGGTCTAACACCTGGGCTCTCAACAGCATGATGTTCCACACATTCTCGATCTTAGTTCTCTAAGCTACTATCTAGCCCATCTTTCAGAAAACATACAGAACAAGCATGAGGATTTCCTGCCAACTGGTTGTGGTAACAAGTCAAACCATATTTCCCACTCTAAAGTATTATATTGTCGGTTTAGTGTTGTCAGATTAATGGACTTGATCATGTGTAGTACCTGAATTATTCTCTTTTACGCCTTCATAAAATTTTCTTACTACACTTAACATTTTTCTATCTACCTCGTCATTGCGAATAACTAAAAATTAAGAATGTCAAGCTGTCCTATTATCTTCTGAACCTTTTTCCTCTTCCGAGCACATCTTTCTTAATTTATACCACAACAAGTCTTTTAACGATGTTCTTTAATTATATTAATGAGTCAAATTGATTAAAAAGTTAATATGTAGCGAAGATTCCATGTTTAATTCTTGAGAGCTCGCAGGTCAAAACCAACACAGGTAGTTCGCCGACAGGTCCATCCCAGGCAATGCGGTATAAAAGACCCCTCTATGCACGTATTGAAGTTTTTAATTAGCCAGTTTGTCGATTTGTAAAGTAAGCGGTATGTGAACAAACTGAAAGTAGTATAAATTAAAGCCGGTACAAACCCTTGTCAGTTTATGGTTTGACTGTTAAATACTTTGGTTTGAGGGCTCCAACTGTGAATTCAAAGGAGAATGTTATACGTCTCAATACAATACAGGAAGGAAGTTATTTTTCAGTAATTTTTTTCAAAAAAAAAAAAAAAAGTGAAAATTTAGGCTTTTACATTTTGGAGTTCTTTAATAAAGACTCTTAACATCTTCAATCATTTCTGCTTTTTTCTCACTAGTTATACCATCACGTTTTAGAAATATTAGAACATTCCAACTAATAAGATGTCCACATCCTGCAACATATCTAAGTAGTATTTAATACTTCTCTCTTGGGATTAGAGAATATTAAAATTATTAAATTTAATTTGCTTAATATACTTTATAAAAAGTACTTTTCAAAATATCTGCTGAGCCTAATATTATTCACCTGGTTAAGAAAATCTTCCGTTATTAAATGTCCCCCCTCTAGCTGGGAGTCAACGTTGGTCAAGTGGGAAGCCCCATGAATAACACAATGCACGGAACAGCTAACAACGATCTCGAAATAGACAAACAAACTCCCCGAAAACAACGAAAAAACAGCATTCAGCCTGAATATCAACATGTTTTTTGAGATCAACTTAATCTGACTCTCTCTTTCAGAAATTCGAATCGGAAAAGAACATTATCATCTGCGATAGGGTTGGTGGTGCATTATAACCACACTAATCAGAGCCTGTTCTACCGACCTTCCTTGGGACCCATCGTTCGACCACCTCTGACCTCTCTCATGTCGCATATGAAAAACTTAATTTAAGCATGATTATTTTCTCAATCCCAACTATATATAAGTGGTGCTCAAACGGTCGATCGCGAGAAGCCTGTGGGTCGATCGCAGAAATATCTCGCTAAAAACATGTTAAAAACATTTTAAAAAAAAGTGATAATTTGGCAATAAAAATATATTCGGCACCGCATAGGATGGTGGATGTACGATATTTTACTACTAATTGCACAACTAGAAGAAAAATAATTGTAAGAACTATTTCTTGCTTATTGCTTTGCAAAAAATATCGGATGTCAACGACAGCTATGAAGGCCTTGAAAAAGCCCGAGCTATAAAAAAAATTCTGAGGAATTAAAGGGTACACTTTGCAGATATAAAAAAAAAAACATAGAGGGCATTCTGGGCATTCATGACTACCCCTTCCACTTGCTCTGGACGGTGCAAGAAGGTTGCTTTCGGAATTTTCAAAGGCTATTTGACAGGAGACGGCTACAGTCGAATGAAAACGGTGCGAAAGTTGTAAAGCTAAGATTCGCTCTGACGAGTATGAAGCGCTCAAAGGCCCGCATATTTATCAACAGCTATACTTGGTCTAGGTCTAAGCTTTTTGCTCGAAAAATGAAACCTAATACTGTAATTAAATTGCTAAAATACACCAATAGCCGCCTTACAGATGATCCGGTTAACTTTTACATGTGCCCTTGCGGACTACAGCAAATAAGTAGAGGTGGGAGCAACGCCTCATCATTTTGCACAAAATATACGCTCAGAGGATTCACACAAATCCATCCTCGTCATCCCACCCGACAATAATATTTTTCGAATTAAAACCTCACGTTGTATTTCCTATTTCTCTTTAGGTAAAAAGTCCTATTCTGCGTAAGTATGTAGTTTGATTTGAAGTGCCTGCACCGTCTTGGGTAAATTTTTTACCCCGACCGACCGCCTGATGCCGATAAATGTTTAGACTTTCTACCGTTTGTCACCAAGAACCTTAATTACTTAAGAATTTTTTCCTTTCTCTTTGGCAAGTGTCGAATCACCCCTCCTGCATTTTTTAAAAGTTTGACACTGCGCATAACGACTGCTACTCAATAGGCCCTAAAAAATGTATGTACTCACCTTCCAACATCTGCACTAATAACATACGATTATAACATGTATGACTACGCTACCTTACTCCTGCTTCGTTGGTACTTCACAAACTGCCTGATTGAATGATTAATAAAAGAATTCAATGCCGACAAAATCTTAATTGTAGCAGCCTAAATATTTCACAGGTTGTTCTTCCTAAACTCTACCTTTTACTCTTTGAACAACAACAAAAATTCCTTGCACAAATAACTCTTCCACTATTTTTAGAAGTGTTAACATCTCCTTTTTAATATCACCTAAGTCAGCTGCCCCATCACCACCCGTAGTCACTATCTATATCCGTGTATCCTTGTCAAAAGCGCCCTAGCTCGATCCAATGCGCCCCTATATACTAAAAATTTCAGTTCACACGTTTACCCTTACTTACAAAATCGCCCTAATTAAAACTTAACTGTATAAAGCTTGACCGCATTTGCTCTTGCTGGAAACTTTTTGACCTGCAGAGCTCTCAAGGAATTAGAAGCCAGAATCTTCTTGCATAATGAATAACTTTTCCCAATATCATAACTAGATAAATCATATTAAAAACTTTTATAAATAAGAAAAATTGTCCGAAGAAAAGCAGACAGATAGTAGGGACAGCTTGACATTCTTTTTAAGATAGCAACTGCTAGTTGATATTCATATACTGCAAACTATGCTAGTTAAGTAGAAAAATAATTCAGTACATATCAAAGTCCCCATAAATCTAACCCACTACAAGAAATAGAAATTGGACTCGATTATCTGTACAAGCCATTGATAACTCTCTGTCCTATGTTCTGAAAGAGCTTAGGACTGAAGGGGAGAAAATGTGAATCATTGTAAGTAATACCAATTTAACTGTAATACAGAGATGGCTTAATTTGCCTCTACTTGACGTAAATACTTGTGGTGAGGGCTCCTCAAACTCCGCGTCTCACAACATTAGATACAGGCCAGTAAGATCTTTGAACACATTTGAAGAAAAAGACACTGGACCTCTGCCAAACCCAATCTCGACATTTCATATTTTTGACATCTTTAACACCGAGCGGCGAAAAATTTTTCTTTCTATTGAATATATTTGAGAGACTGGTTGAGTCTCGTCTTATATAAAAAATGCACAAGCCAATTATTAAAACATCAAATACACTGAAAAAGGAAAAAATTTTTTTGTAATATAAGTTTTTAGTAACGTTAAGTAATCTCTCTATTGATATGTTCTATTATTTTTTAAAAGGATTTTTGATTATTAAGTTTAGTTAAAAACTTAATTTATGGTCTTTTCATTTAAATTTAAATAAGCATTTAATGTTTCATCAATTGTTAATTAGTCTTGAACCGTGCCTCCTGATGATGCCTTGAATTGGCCAGGTTTGAAATAATTAGATTATATAAGTCAAGAAAAAAGGCGGTTGTTCTATTTATTCTAGAATAGTCCTTAAAAAAGAAATCAATCGAAGCGGTTGATACCTTTGAGAAAAAAAATAACTCTCAAAAATAATAATAATCATAATAATAATAATAAATAATAAGTATAAAATAATAAAAAATAATTATAATATAATAAACTAAATAAATAATAATAATAAAATAAACAAAATAGTAATTAAATCATTTAATAATTATAATTAAATTTGTAATAGGAATAAAATAAAAAAAAATTATATATTATTTATATATATTATTTATTATTTTATTATTATTATTATATATTATTATATATAATTATTATTAGTTAATATGATATGATAGATATGATATTATTATTATATTATATTATTGGATTAGATAATATTATTATATTAATTATATAATTATAATATATTTTTTATTATTTATATATTATCATTTTATATTATTATATTATTTGATTACTATTATATCATCTTAAATTATCCCCAGCACCTTTCTACCGTATTCGTCTGATAGCGGTGTCTATGGCGGTGAACAGAATCAGCACCATCATTCATACCAGAGGGTAACTCCACCATCTTTTCCGATTCTAGAAGTGCTCTTCAGGCGTTGCTTGACCGATCGACAAGACACCCTGTTGGTCTCTGTCATTCAAAACGCACCCTCTTTATGTTGATTGAGGACTAAGCAAAGAAATTACGACGTTCTGATTGGGTCCCTTCCTATGAGTGTGTTCCTGGAAACGAACAAGCCGATATTGAGATCAAACACGCAGCTACTCACAGTGTGTCTAATACCCTGTACATTCCTCCTGCTATACGCCTGGGACATTTCCCTGCTATAGATTTCTCCATAAATATAAGGTTTTCTTTCAGGCTGGCAAACATGTTGAGCGGGGATACTCGTGGCTTTAAACTATGGAACGTCAAACCCATCATTGGACGGTGGTCCTCCTCTTTTAGGTAGAGTCGCCTTCTGGAGGTGGTCCTGGCTCGACTACGTCTGGGTCATACCAACCTCACCCATGGATTTCTTATTACGTGGGGGGGATCCCCCGACCTTCCTGCGCCATTTGCTCTTCCAATTGCACTTTTACAGTGTATATCTTTGTGGGTTTCGAAGTCATCTCGGCCCTAAGAAGCAAGTTCTTCCCTGATGTGCTCACTATACCTCCCCAGCATCACATCCGAATCTTCTCACTTTCGTAGTGACCACGTTTATGCCATCCTGATGGAACTGAATATCTTATATAGGATTTAACCATTTCAGCACTCTTTATATATCGTTCAGCTAGGGACTTCCCCTGTAGTTAGTATACTGACGCAGTATAGCCACTTTCCTGTTTTTATTATTATTATTATTATTATTATTATTATTATTATTATTATTATTATTATTATTATTATTATTATTATTATTATTATTATTATTATTATTATTATTATTATTATTATTAGTTTTTGTGAAATATTTTTATATTATTATTATTTTTGATATTAATATTTTTATGTCTTTTAGTATGTATATTGTTATATTACACATTGTAGACACAAGACACTGGCCAATCAAAAAAATTTTTTTTGCTGCAAGGTATTTTAATCCCGAATTAAGTAATATGGGTGTCGCTGATGTTCAGAAATGACATTAAGTTTTTCCAAGATTGGCTCTAGTTCTTGAGATACAGGGTGTCCCAGATATACTCTCTTAGTACAAAATATCTTAATGCACAATTTTTCAGTAGATATCGTTTTAGTTTCTTTTTTTAGGGGCTCCCTTTATATATTACTTTATTTTTTCTAATTTTCAGAACACATGAGTACTTTCACGAAGATGCCTGTTTGAATAACCTAATTGTATTCGCTACATCTGTTGGTGAATATTGTGCCAGGAGACAAAGAAAAATATGTCTAACTTTGTTTAAGCAAGCATATCTTGGGCATACTTTTGGAATGAAACCTCGGAGACCAATGATAAGTCTTGGGCTCCCCTATGTTCTGTAAAACGTGTGTCGAATTCTACGTCCAGTGGAAAATTGGACAAGAAAAGGGTTTAAGAATGTTGGTGTGCCTATGGTTGGCGGGAGCTCAAAAGGAATCACCACAGTGACTGTTTTTTTTGTTTGGTTAATGTGAAAGGTATCAATCGTTACAAGAAACGTAAATTGAGTATCCGGATTTGGAATCAGCAAGGCGACCTGTACCACACTCCGACGTTGTCCCCATCCCAGTGTTCACTACACCCCCAGACCTAGTACATTGGTCTGATGAAGAAGATATCCAGGATTTGTGTGCACACGTGCAAATAAACTATGATATGATAGAAAAGGTACTGTCTACACAGCAACAGTTTTTCCAGGAAGAGATCAATGATTTAATACGAGAGTTACGTCTCTCCAAGCAAGATTCTGAGCTTTTTAGCATCTAGACTAATGAAAAGAACTGTCTTGGTTACTCATTAAAATAGACTTTTTTTTTCGGACAAGAGAGGTAGTACTACTTCCATATTTCATTGAGAAGAAGACCTAGTATACCGTAGGAACATCCCTGGACTCCTTCTCCAAATGGGGTTACTAAATACGACAGATGGGCCGATGTTTATGATATTCAACGATGAGCGAGTTTATGAACAATGGCAAAGTTATGCCGATTCATATTCACTCACAAAACTTGAAAGAGGAATATGAAATGTTAAGAATGATCTTGCAAACTTGATATAAATATGGAGAGACACAGTGGTCTATATGCGCTTTGATTTGAGATGGTCCAACATTCTTACTTGGGCAGCAAAAGCGGATATACTAAGTACTCTTGTTTCAAATGTTGTTGGATAGTAGGGCTAAAGAAGACCACTGGGAAAAAGTTTTATGGCCTGCTAGGGAAAATATGGCTGTAGGTGCATCAAATATTCAAATATCATTAACGAACCCACTGGTTGACAGGGGAAAATTATTTTCCCCACCACTCCACATCAACTAGGACTGATGAAGCAATTTGTTAGGGCCTAGACAAAGATGGTGAAATGTTTAAATATATTGCAGATTTTTTCCAGGGTTGATGGAGGAACTCAAAGCTGGAATCTTTAGCGGACCTCAAATTCGCCAAATCATCAAGGATGACAATTTCAAAAATTCCATGACTGATATTGAAACATCTGCTGGAAAAGTTTGTCTTGGTTTGTTCAGAATTTTTGGGCAACCATTAATTGCCACTATGTAGAAACTCGTACGAAAATGCTTTCACTTAATAAATTTGAATGCTAATATGACCATAAAAGTTCACTTTCTACATAGTCGCCTTAGATTGGTTTTCCGATAATCTAGGATGTTATAGTGAGGAACAGGGGAGAGGTTCCATCAAGATATCAAGGTGATGGAAAAAGATACCAAGGAAGATGCGATGGGATACACACATGATGGCAAACTATTGTTGGAGCCCTTCAACGTGATTGTCCACAATCCTGCACACAGAAGACAATCATAATAGACAGCGATTTTGTAATGCATTAATTGTGATTTCATTTTGTACTGAATTGAATGTTTTGGCCTATTAGCATTTTATTTACTTACTCATTAACAATTTGATATATATCTTCGTGTTTTTTTTTGTGAATTTCGTTTCAACCTAACATAAATTGTTGTTATTAATGTATTTTGTGACCACCCTGTATCTCAAAACTAGAGCCAATCTAGGAAAACGGGGGTCATTCAGAATCAGGGCACAAGTTACCTATAAAATGACCTTCAAATGTTTTGCCGCAAAATCTTTGTGCGACTTTGATTATTATTATTATTATTATTATTATTATTAATTATTATTATTATTATTATTTTATTATTATTATTTAATTATTATTATTTTTATTATATTATTATTATTATTATCATTATTATTATCATTATTATTATCATTTATCAATTATCATTATCATTAATCATTATCATTATCAATTATCAATTATCATTATCATTATCATTATTATTATTTATTATTATTATTATTATTATTATTATTATTATTATTATCATTATTATTATTATTATATTATTATTTATTATTATTATTATTATTATTATTATTATTATTATTATTATTTTATTATTATTATTATTATTAATTTAGTACGTAGTAGTAATGTTATGGTTTGTTTGTTTTTGTTTCCTACAACTATGCCATTGGTTCTCTTTGTTTCTCCCTTCACATCCCGTTTCCGAAATCTACCTTTTATTCCATTAATTAATTTGTAACTTTTAAGAATTCTATTTTTGTTTAAGATTGTTTTGTTTTTGATATTTTTAATGTTTATTTATTATACTTTTATTTTTTCAGGCCTGGAAATGATCTGGGAACATAGTTAGAGTTTCCGAACGTTGTGTGTTATTTTGGATTAAATTTTCATGTGGAGTGCTTCTGGTATTCTTTTCCTGATTAAGTTAAAATTCCCGCCATCTCATAGAAGTTGGATCAACATTCATATATATATTATTTATAATATATATATATACTTAATAATATATATATATAATATATATTATTTATATATATATATAATATATTATATTATATATATTATATATATATATATTATATATATATATATAATAGCAATGGAATACATAGTCCAATATTTCAAACTGGCTCGTAAGCCAGTGAGTAGTTAAAGAAATAAAATGACTCGTTTGAATAGTTTAGCTAATCCATATATACTGTAGTAAAATAATATCTGATCAGCCCTTTATGATAACTTCTCGAATATGCCCTGATCTCAATTTACTGTATGAAGTTGGTAAAATCATCTCATTAACAAAAATAAATATTTTCTACTAGAAATAAGATATTTTGGTTGAAGATGGCAACAAGTTCTATGAGTCCCTTCTCTTCAGTGATTGTGAATGGCAATAAAATTTTGAAAATCGACCATTGCTTTGATTTGGGGTCATGATATGGCAAATTTCTGGGGGGAAGAGAAAATTTTTTCCTCAAGACTCACTTGTTTAACGGCTTCGATCTTTCGGTTATTTTGGGTGTTCCAGTGGTTCTAGAAAATAACAGGATTCGTCCTTTTACTATCCAAATTTTTGACTTCCAGAGATTCTCTTCGGTGATGATTTTCCATATGTTTTATTAAGTGCGCGTTGTTTAATTGTTTTGGTGAACTACCTAGTTTTATTTTTTGTGGCATATTTTACACTCTATTAAGATTTTTTAACATTATTAATTAATAAAAATATCTTTTACGAATGATGGATTTTAAAACAATTTTGTGAGGTTTTATTATGACAAATCTGTAATCAATTAAGCGAATAAAATTCTTTATCAAATCTGTTAATGAATATATATTATATATTATATATATATATATATATATAATAATATATATATATATATAATATATATATAATATATATATATAATATAATAATATATAATATTATATATATTATTTATATATATATATATATATATATTTTTTTTTTTTTTTTTTTACAGTTGTTCACCACCACTCACGGGCAGAGCCCTTTCAAGGAAAGGGGGCGTTACACGCCTCAAATCGGAACCTACTTCAACGCAGATTACGCAGATCGAGCGCAGACGCGGCCTTGAGTGGGGGAGATTAAGAATTCAGGACAGAAACACAGAAAGATGGAAGTGAATTCAAGAACAGATGGTGGCAGGAAAAAGGAAGCACCACAGCGAACTAGGTTGGATTACCATTATCAACACAAAACTCATGTGCAGATACAGCACCTCTTGTACTACGAGGGCCGACGGGTAAAGGTGGTGGTAAGCGGGTGATAAGTTCCCTCGAGCACCTGCCACTACGGGACCTATAGAAAAGAGATAAAGCACCAAACATCGCGCCGCAAAGATAGAGGGTCAAGTGAACTGGAAAGTATGGGAAAAAGTTTAAGCCTTTTGGCCTTTGATCCGACTATCTAAAAGCCGGTGAAACCAGAGCCCCCCAGATATGAGAGCAGTACTCAATACAGGGCGGATGAGGCCCTTGTATAGGTGGAGTAATGGAGAAGAGGAAAAAAAGTCTCCAGTCTAAACAGAACACCCCCCTCCGCCCCCCCCCCTCCGCCCCCCCCTCCCTCCCCCCCACCCCCCCCCCCCCCCCCCCCCCCCCCCCCCCACCCCCCCCCCCGCCACCCCCCCCCGAACCTCCAGTTTCTTTGAGGCCGCCCTAGCACCATTGTGATGTGAGGTTTCAAAGACCATTTTTTTGTTTATGGTAAGGCCAAGGATGTTTATATTGTCAAACAGGAGAGACGAGAGAACGTCGAAAGAGATAGGAAAGTCTGGAAGGTGTCTTAGAGAGGGGAGATTTGTAGAAGTTGAATTTTTAAAGATTGAATTTCACAAAGGTTCAGACGACCCACCCGGAAATTCTATCCAGCATAGCGAGTTATAGAATCGAAAGATTAGACGAGAGCCAATTCTGAAGTAAACGAAGGAGCAGCATTGAAATGAGTAGAAGAATGAAGGGTCGAGTCAATGGCAGATGAGTGAATAGAGTTAGATGTGCAGGTGAAGAGAATGCATTAATGAAAAGTGGAATAAGTAGGAGATAGACAGAACCTGAGGAACACCACTATTAACAGAAAAGGAAGAAGAAGTCGCCCATCAACAACAGCCGATATTGCAGCGATTTTGAAAGAAAACTAGACATAAGTAGCAAAGAGAAGGAAGGAAACCCCAAAGGAGGGGAGTTGGAGAGCAGTGACGCGTGCCATACCGGTCAAATGCTTTGGATATGTCCAAGCGCCACCAACGCAAGTCTCCGCCGTAGTTCCTAAGGGCGAAACCATAGAATCAAGTAAGATAAGAAAGTTATATCTGGCCAGTAGACCTCGACGCCGAAAGCCGTACTGGCAGTCGGAAAGAAGGGAATGAGATTTCCAGATGTATCTTAAGAAATGAGAGTTGAGAAAGATTTTCAAAGATCTTTAGATAGAATACAAGTAAGAGCTATAGGGCGATAGTTAGGAAGGATCAGAGCGGCTTCCTTTTTTTTCGGAATAGGTTGGACATGTGCGTGCTTCCATACACTGAGGGAAAGGTTAGTATTGAGACATAGAGAAGAATATAGTTGAACGAGGGGCGGGGATAGCCGGAAGCAACACTCCCTCAAAGAACTCGGGGAGGAACGCCATCCGGTCCACCGCCTTCCTAACGTTCGATAGATGGTTCGAGGAGCTCCTATGCCACCCGATCGAAATGTAATCAAGGCAAAGGGCATAGGAACATCCTGAGAGGAGAAGGAGGAGGCGGGAAGAATGCCGAGAATCGCTCCAGGGTTGGAGTTAGATGGAATAAAAGCGAGGCCGAAGAGAATTGGCCTTTTCAGTTGGAGAATTAGCAACAGAAACCATCAGAGCCAATAAGAGGAGGAAAGACAGATTTACAGAAGTTGTTAGAGATGTTTTTGGCTAAAGAGGCCAGAAAGATTGTCAGTAGGAGAACCAAGAAGGTTAGCGCACTTTTCGTTTTAATGAAAAGCCCGCTTTTGGCTCGTCATAGAGTACTCCCTGCAAACGATTTCCTAGCACGAATGGAAATTAGCAGAGTGTGTGGAGAACGAGAATTTTTCCACTCCCGATTAGCGCTGCTGTCCCTAGCCTGAATGGCCAGAGAACAAGCACGGTGCACGAACCATGGATTATGAGGAGATGAAGATTTAGTCGAGAAGGAATGAACCTGCTCATCCATCAACGATTACAAGCTCTACGCTTAATCGGCCAGAAGTCGAAGCGTATTAAGAGTCAAAGCAGTCACCTCAATTATAGTTAGCGTAGAAGCAACGCAATGCCCCCATATATGGCCGAATCAAAGTGCCAGAAAAACGAGTAGGGCAGGATGGAGCCTGTTGGAGTAGAAAGTATTAAAATTAGAGATATAAGGTTGTGGTCAGATTTACCGAAAGGAGCGAAAGTGGTGTATTTTTAAAGAGAGAAGGACTAGTGGTGAAACGTAGGTCAAGTGTGGTTCAAGAATTGGTTAGGAGATCCGGATGTGTGTGGGTTCTTTAATTAGTTGCTCCAGAATGTTGAGAATGCTAAACGATTCGGCCTCCTCCCCACCCTAAATCGGTATGAGAGGACCCCAACCAATTCAAGTGTTATGTGAAAACCTGTTCTGTTAGGAGAACAGTAGCAGAGAAACAGAGATTAGTTGTAAGTTAGTGCACAGGTAATGACAAGACTTATTTTAAAGAGCCACAGAGGACATTCGGCGAGTAGTTTAGAGATTTCAAGGATGGTTCCACAGGCACGCTTTACGGTTAGAGATTCCGGAGTGTTCGCTGTATGTTGTTTACATGAGGCAACATACTCCACCCTTCAGTACGCGAAATTCATGAATAATGAGGTATATAGTTTGGCATATATTAAACGAGTTTAGAGGACTCTCACACTCTCTCACACTCGGGTCTCTAGCAAGCAAAAAGAATTTAAGGGTTACGAGTTACGAGAGGTGGTTATTCCACGGATGCAAAGCTTAGAGTGGGCAAGCCCACGGATGTTGGTGAAATCAAACTGAAGCCGCGCCTGCGCAAATTCCGCACATCTGATACACGCACATCACAAGTTCACAACACAAAAGAAGGCGAGACAGGACAGAAACAAACAGACCAAAACCAAAGGAGAAATGAGGAAATATAAAGTTTATTGTCGTAAGCTAAACCTAAATTTAAAACCTGGAAAATTATATTAAAAAATGTAAAACCTATAATTTTACAGTAAATATATAAAATATGAATAATCCAGAAAGATTAAAAACACTCACGTCTCGCTTGGCAGCACTCTCACACTCTCAAAAAAAATTGAAATACATAAGAAAAAAAATACGCATTGATCTAAACTAAAAAAGTGGAAGCAAAAAACTGTATAAATTATTAATAGGATATTCCATATATATGGAGAAACGCTAAAAATCTAAGTTAAAAGAAGTCGAGGAAAAAAAAAAATAAAAAAAAAAACATAACCGGTAACTAGCTAAACACGGTATTGGCTTTCAACTGCCCAATCGCTAAAAAGTGCTTCTAAGTATTGAGTTATACCTAATCAAGGTTCAGATTCAATAAATTAAGAAAACAATATTTTCTGTCTTCATGTTAACATCAAATCCTTCACATATTTAAAATCAATAAGTAGTTAAACACCTTATATATAAATATAAATATGTATATATTATATTATATATGATATTATATATATATAATATATATATATATATAATATATATTATATATATATATATATAATATATATATATTATATATATATATAATATATATATATTATATATAATATATTTTAAGACAAAGTTTTGATTTCTTTTACCTATAAGTTTGTAAAGCTAATTTTTATCTATAATATCACGTACTTTTTTTTTAACTAATGAATACCATAGGGTGGTATACATGATGCCGTGGATGCATGGCAGACCGCGCACTCGTGGCAACACCGGTGCATAAAATTAATATTAATTCTTCATTTTTTATGTTTTAATTTACAAAAAATAAGTAAAAAATAAAATTTATCAAAATTAGTTCATTACTTTAACTTTCGTTGTGTGTCATACGTTCAGTTTTAAGCATTATTTCTATATTTACGGTAGCCTACCAACTTTGCATTGTTTAAAAAAAAACGTGCATCTGGCAACATGCGCGCTGCTGTACATTTCGTTCGATAACGTAGGTTTTTAAAAAAAAATGACTTAAGTTTAACTGGAAGCAGATAACCCGCATGAGCCTGTTTTTTTACTCAATTTATTTTCATTTTTATAGTAAATTTAGAATTGTTTGCCATATCAGCCTTTTGATGTATGATTCATCATGATTCGGCTTAAATTTTTTTTACTTCCTAAATGATTTTTTATTAGTCGGAAAATTTATGGAATAACTTTTTCTAATCTCAAGCCAATTAATTGTTAAATCCAGATTTGAAAAATGGATTGGGTGAGTTCTTTCTTACGGGTTTGTTAATTTTTGCGCATATATTTCGACAAGAAATAACGATGAAAAAAAAAACAAACTAAAAACGTTTTTGTTTTTCTATATATAAAAGCGAGTATTCCCAAAAATACATATTAAAAACTTAAAAAAGATCTAAAAACAATAGGTCATGATATTTAGTATATCATATAAATATATATATAAATATATATATATGATATATTATATATATATATATATACCATAATAATATATATATATATGTATATTATATATATAAATAATAATATATAAGATATATATATAATATAAACAGTAGTTACCTCGCAATAACGGCGTAATTGGGACCGGACCCTCGCCGCAAGTGAAAAACGCCGGTAAGCGAATTAAGCCATTTTTTGTGCCTCACGAGTGCCTGCACGCAAATCTACGTGCTAATAATATATTAAGTGTGCAATAACACTACCTATAAAACAATTATAGAAAGGGAAATTTACACATTGTTTATTTTTTTAAATATATATAATTTTTTAGTAAACGCTACAATGACATGATTGCACTAATTGAAAGAGAATATAGAAATAATAAAATTTTAAATGGACAAAATATTTTTATTTTGAAGGAATGCCACTTCGTCTTCCTTAACTTAAAAAGGAATGTCTCGAGTGTCATCAACTGAATCTAAAACATAACCGCCTTCGACTTTGCAAGAACTGGTGTATGTGTATGTAGGTTGGTGGTAGAACTGAGATTGATGGCAATGGCCAGACGTTTGCGTGTGGTTAGGTTGCGATTGGTGCCTTTTTTTGGAGACTCGGGACAACAATGAAACTTTGTCTCATAGAGGTGCCTCTTTTTCAGTCGAGTAAAGAAGTTGCTTATAACGTGATTATTATTATGTCAAATTGGAGCTTATTGTATTATTAATTACAACACCAGTATATATTATTATTATTTATTATGTATTCATCATCACTTTATTATTATCTATTAATTAATATTAATTACTGTTTCGATATACCCTTTTTCTATGAGATAATTATTCAGTTTAATTATCATAATCTCAGTTGATAGGAATTTTACGTAGCTTGACGCAGACACTGATTGGCATAGTTATTAAGCGAGTTTGTAATACTGATATTATATAACTGTCTAAACTCTATTGTTTTGTCGTGTTCGTATCGTTTTTGTTGTCTCGTATTGCCTCTATATAATTCAGGTGTATAGCTCACGTCTAGAGATAGCAGATACTAGGCCGAAAAACGCCGCGAGTGGTGAGCGCGTATAGACGTATATTGGAGAGAGTGGAGAGCGAGGAAAATGCACTGTACATATACAAATCACTTTAACAGAACAAGTTAGTATACTAGTCATCGTTATATGCGCACAAAGACTGTAATCTCTTTCACACTCATATTCGGTAACACTATCTATTAATGCGTCGACATACAAGTCCTTAATAAGATTTCGAGAACTCCAATCTAAATCATTTAATATTAATTAATAATTATATATTATATTGAGTTTATTAATGTTTAGTAACTGGATTGGGAGCAATATGATGTTATAGAATATTAAGATCGATTGAAATAGGTATTTATTCAAAATTATATAATAATTTATTAAATTAATAATTATATATAATAATAACATTATAATTTATATTATATATAAAAATTATTATAAATAATTAAATAACTACGTAGTATTGTATATCTGATATATAATTTAAATTATATAATTTATTAATATTATAATTAAATCATATATTATAAAAAATTTTAATTATAATATTAATTACTTTAAAGAATATATAATATATTTATTATATTAAATTATTAATTTATTATATATTATTAATAATATATAATATTATATTAAAGATTAATAATATATATTTATAATTAAATGAAAATTCCTTTGAAGTATGATGTAATTTAATTAAAATTATGAATAAATAATAATTAATAATAACTTAGTGATTATTTAATTAATTCATTAAATATATAGGATATAATAAATTTATATCTATAATAATATTATTATAGTAATAATTATGAATAATATATAATAATAAATGAATAACATAATAATAATAATAGATTATTTTATATATATAAATTATTCATTTGATGTTTAATATTAATTTAAATATATTAAAATAGGCAGTATACAGTATATTCAAATTAGTCTTATTATTTGGCATTAAATTAATAATTATATATATAATTATACTTATCTACTCTAATCATTACAACAACTAGTGCACTTATTATATTATATATATTTATTCAGGTATTTTATTTTATTAGTGGATGGTTACTCGAATATATTATGCATCTTGAAGCTGTTTAATTGCTATATTATTTTATCAATTTGAGAATTAGTGACTTTCAGAGTTAGTAGAGTTTCTTGAGTGCGATATTGAGTTAGTTAGTTTGATGTATTCATCTATTCGTCTATTTATGTGATTTATGGATCGATTGCTCATCATAAGCTTAATCAACATATCTGGATGGATGAGTTAGTTATTATGTATGGTATTATAAATGAGTAAGATTTGTATTATAAACTTAATTAAACGGCAATAATTCTTAATCCCTATCAATCACAGTATTGCAACTACTGCATAATACAACAAATAATTTTTAATATATCCTATTATACGAGTAAGGTGTGAAAACTTAACAGATATCTTAATCCCAATCATAATAATAGCTATACATAATAAGCTGAATTATATATATGTATAAAAATAATAATCACTGTAATGAGAGAGAAACTATAATAAAAAATTACATGAAATTATTTCTTTTTGGAGACAAAATACTTCAATATTTTTATATTATATTTAATTTTATACGAGATTCATAGAGAATAAGTTGCACATAATAATTTAATCACTAACTATATATTATATTACTTTCAGAATTAAATTCTATATTGAGAAGCTAATCACTAAAATAATAAATATCTTCTACTAAATGTATTATTAAAGAACTAATGTCCTATGATCAGCAATTATTATCATTTTATATCTCTCACTTCCTCAATTATTATTTAAAAACGCAATATAATTTTTTATTAATATACTTTTAATAAATATAATTTTCTTTAGCGAATAAATAGTTGTTTATAAGAGTTGAAGACATTATGCAATAATATATTTAATATATATTATGTTAACAATAGGAGATATATAATAGATATTTTAATTACAGATATATAAAATCTTAATTATTATAAATAAAAGTTCATTTCCAATAGAAATTTAATTTATTCAATATCCAAAGTACTTCAATAAAATTTAATATTCTACGGTATTTGGTTTTATTAATTAGAAAGATTTTTGCGGGGGTAATCATATCTCTCTCTGATGATCATCACGGTTGTATACGATATTATTTTATGAACCAACCTAATTGTACTAATTAACACTTATCGAGCATAAACATTACATAACTTTGGACTTTCTCATTCAAAATGAAGTATATCTATGTTTTTATTCATAATTAATTTCTCGCCTTAATGGTCTGACTTGGAAAAAGCGGAAAAGTGGTATTGTATCGTTTTTTAAACGTTTAGTTAAGAGCCTAAGTGGAGAATATTTGAAAAGTTATTTGACTAGCAAAGTTTTGTAATTGTGGATAGTAAATAGTGATTCGATGATTTTTACCTATGATGGCAAGAGAGCAATGGTGTCACGTATATATGAATCTCTTAATAAACTAACACCACGGTTGAATATTGAAATTGATAAAGCATAAAATAGACTTGAATGAAAAACTTTTGGAGGTTTGATTTTTAAATAAATGTACAAACTGAATATTCAATCAATTGAACAAAATGAAATTTTAAAAATTTGCAATATCTCAACTAATCTGAGGGGAGAGAAAATATACTAATTGTACTAGCACTTATATAGATAGCAGGAGGAAGAAAAATGATGCTGAAGGAA
>JABUQX010098707.1:0-7500 GCA_015478945.1 Trachelipus rathkii
AGCTAATAATGTGCACAGGCTTTTGTTAAATAAAAGGTGCATTCTTTTAGTGTTAGAACACAAATTCCTAAACAATAAGGTTATTATTAAGAACAAAAACTAAATTGCAGAGCAATTAGAATTGCAAGGTGTAATTTGAGCTAAAAGCCAACCTTTATTGCGCTTCTTAATGGATCTTCTATAAGGCCGAATATCGTAATTTCTTTAAGACTTCAAATCATTATTCTGCATTTGGACCAGAAATAATATCGGTAATGAGGCAATGTTAATTGGGGCAATTTCAACTTCACTCCCAGAATTTCAAAAGGCATTGACAGCTATTGAGTTGATCGATGTTGTTGAATATGTGTGTGTGTATATGTGTCTGTGTGTGTAGGTGTGTGTCTGTGTGTCTGTGCTTCCAGAGGGATTTACTTGTAGATTAATTGGGCGAACATTTCGTAGACGAGTCGATTTCTTTTTTGGTAAAGTTTCTCCAACTTGTCTTTTATTAATTATAAAGAGAGAGAAGTTCGCATTAATTTATTCGGATCAAACTTTGCCTTGCAATTCATTAAGAGAAGCTTAATTGTCTTTTGTTTGATCACTGTATGAAATTAAGAGCTACAGCGTCAGCCTATTGTGCTCTTTAAACTTAAATTGATATATATTATGATATATATATAGTATAGCTAATATATATGTATATAATAGACTATTTATAGTATATAATATATATATATAATAGTATATATATGATATATAATATATATACATATAATTAGAGTATATATAAATACTGTATGTGCTAAGTAAACTACTAAGTAATGAATATATACTAATATGTATAATATACGTACTATTATATATAGTAATATATAGACTATATATATATAGAGAAGTTATGAGATTTATATATTATATTATACTAGTATATTCTAGTATACTATATGAGTATATATATATTAATATATACCTCTACATAATATTAGTATTGATATTATTAATATAGTTATTATACCATATATTTAGAGAATATAATAATATATATAATATAAATATATACTATACTATAAGTATATAGTATATATAGTATATATATATTATATAGTTACGTATAGCTATATTATTATACTTAGTATATTATATTATATTATAGACTATGTCGATTGGATGGGCTTACGGTAGCAAGGGGTTGAAGATTAAAATTTGGAACCTTTTTCATTATTTCGTTAATTTTAAGTTAGCGGTAATATAAATTTGCTTTATTTTATATTAGGTTAAGTTAGGACAGGTTAGGTTAGGTTACTTTATATCAGGGATAAGGATAGGATTAAGTTTATTTTTAGCAGTCAGGTCATAGGTTAGGTTAGGTTAGAGTTATTCGTATAGAGCTAAGTTATGTACAATTATCGAGGAGATTAGGGCTATAGGTTAATGTGTAGGGTGGGGTTAGTTTTAATATTTGTTCTTTTTCCTTTACATCAATCAAAATGGTATCGCAAAACGATAAAGTTCCAACATATATATATATATAGATGTAGGGGAGAATAGATATACGTACAAAATGTACTTTATATTATATATGTATATATATATATACTTAATATATATTATATATATGAACTGATATTAAATTAGTCAAGCTAGGTATATAATATATACTATATATGTAAGTAATATATTATATATATAGTTATAAATATTGTATAATAGTAGTATAATATAGTATTATATGTATACTTCATATGTACGTTGGATGGTATACTATATAGCTTATAGTAGTAATATTAGTTAGTGTTATATATATCTTGAGGATTATGTATACTGAAATGATATCATATAAATATACATTGAGGAGGTGACGCGTGTGGGCCAGGGAACATTAGAAGAAAGTAGAAGCGCTAAGTTTTAATGTGCAAGTGCACGAAGTAAAAAGAGATAAATCTTATGTCAATTAAAGACAGTGAGATAGAGTGTATACGAGTGATTAGATATAATATGAATGTATATAGGCATATTACGCACTGTAAAGTATCTCTAGTGTAAATGGTAATAACATTAATACCTACTATAATATATACTATATATGCATAATATATATATAATGGGTATATACCGGTAGGATATATATATATAGTATGGGATTTATATAATATTAGATATATATATATATATGCAGGTCGTAATATATATATAGTACTAGTTTATTTTTTTATATTGTATTTGCGTATTATATTATATACATACACTATTACGATACGTTATATCGGCTTTATTATGCAATATAACGTCATTTATCATTATTGCACAGCTAATTAGAATACCCTTATTATTATAGTAGTAACTGAAGTATACTATATAGCCTTATGCATAGTATTATACTATATTTTATATAGTATGATGGTATACTATATACTTATAGTACTATATCTAGTATATTGATATACGTATCATATATATATATATATAGTAGTATATAGAGTATACTCATAATAGGGTAAATTTTACTTTTCTTTACAAAAATTCACCCGTAAAAATTTGCGTGAATGGGTCAAAGGGGGGGGGAGGAAGGATTGAAGGGTACGAACTTAAAATGTATTATAGAATTAGTTATTATGTATGGTTGATAATTATTATGCAATATAATTATGTTGTAATAACACAGTGATATATATCGGTAAGTTGGACTATTTGCTATACATATATGATGAATCGATATACATAATACATAGAAGTAGATAATGCTAAGTGGAATAATTAATAATAAATAATAATAATATATACGCAAATATATATTTATTAATGTAATACATTCAAAATAAATAAGCTAACTTTAATAATAAAGAATCAATGAATAGTAATAAATAATCGAATATAATAAGTAATAATAAGTGTGAAAATTTTTATTATTCATATAGGAGGTCATTGGGAATTTAGCGAATGCATGATTTATAACAAGGATCACATACAGGTTTTATATTGATATAGTGCCACTATTTGACAAATTTCAAATTAGCATCCATATACAATTTATGAGATAACAAACGTAATTTCCTAATAAGTAATAATAATTGAATAGATAATAATATAATGAATAATAATAGATAAATATAATAATAATATAATAATAGATAGAATAAAATAATCAATAAATAATAATATAATAAATAGATAATAATAAAAGTAATATAATAATAATACATAACTAATAATAATAATAATATAGAAATATATTAATATAATAATTAATAATCATATAATAATTAATGAATATAAATAATAATATTAATGAATAATAATTATAATAATAAACATAGTAAAAATAATTAAAATAATAAATCAAACTAAAACAAAGATTAAAGTCAACCAAATAATTTATTCAAGATAACAGTTATACAGATTTTTCATCCTTATAATAGACATAAATTTTCATGTTATAGGATATTAAGTTTCAAGAACAACTTTAATAATACAGCATTTCCCTCCTACGTCCTGAAATAAAATAATAGATAGTAATAATAATAAAATAATCAATGAAGTTGTAATGAATATATTAATAATAATTAATATAATAATAATGAATAGAATAATAATAATATAGGAGTAATTAATAATCATAATAATAATAGTAATGAATAAAGATCCAATAAATAAATGCAATAATAATAATAAATATAAAGATTACATAATAGTACTAATTGAAATGAGAGTAAATATATAATACTTAATAGCATAACTGAAGTAATATAGAAATACGATAGCATATCTGTTCTATGCGGTCGATGTTATCAATACCAATAATAATGTATTTTAATTAACTTATAATTAAAAATAAAATAATTATAGGAAAATAAAATAGTATGGCATTAAATATAGTGAATATAATAATTGTATTAAATATAAGATATAATATAAAGTAAAAATACAAGAGTATAAATATAAATATAAATATATATATATTATATTAAAATATAAATATAATATAAATAAAAATATAAAATCTTAAATATAAATATAAATATAAATTAAATTTAAAATGTGAAAAATATATAATTTAAAAATATAGTAAGCGCATATAATCAATGAATATAATAGATAATAAAATAAGATATATAATAATACCATAATAATAATTAATAATAATGAATGAATCCAATAATAGAAGGATAATGAAATATCAAGATAATGTCCGTACAAGCAACTGACTTCTCTGAAGCAAGGTAATAATAATAATAATTAATTATAAAATACTCATATAATAATAAATTAAATAATTGAATCAATAATAATCAATAATAATAAAAAATATAATATTAATAATAATATTATAATAATAATAATAATAATGAATTAATAATAATAATATATAATAATAATTAATTTAAGGGCCTATACAATGTTCACTTGACATAAATAGGATGATATGGGATAATTTTGTTTTAATTAATGTTCTCTTAAATCTATATAATGATATATTATATATATATACGTATATAGTATATATATTACTATTTTATCTTATATATAGTAATATATATAACTATAATATGTTAATTATAATATATTTAAGTATTATTATTTTCTTAGCTGTATAAATATATATAATAGTATACTATATATTAGTAGTATTGGCTACCTTTATAGTAGTAACCTTTATAGTAGTATAGTATAGATACTAATAATATATATATATTATAGAATATAGATATATATATATAAATGATATATATAATATATATGTATTATATAGAGAATATAGTATATATATATTATAGTATAGATATTTATTATAATATAATTATATAATGTACGTATACTATATATATACTGATAGTAATATTATCTTCCGTTCTTATAGTTTTAGTTCATATTCTGCTTTCAAATTACATTAAAAAAAAAAGCCACATGAAGCAAAAAAAGTATTGGACTCTAAATTTGGGGTCGAAGAAACATTTCTCCATGTTTGTATGTACATTTGTGTGGTTAGTTTTTTTACATTAAATGATGATGAAATCGACTCGCTGGGCATTGCGGGTTCCATGAACGTTATACTAGGGCGTATTATACAGGCTGTATTACATACTACTGTTTATGAGAATATTTTAATATATATATGTAGCCGGATATTATATTAGTACATTGTATTATATTTAATATAGTATAATATACCGAGTAGTATATACTATATATATAATATAGTCAAAGGTAATATATATATACTTATATATATATAACGTATATAGATATAATATATAGATATAATAGTATAATTATATATATAAACTACATTTTTAAAGTGCTTTATCCCCTATGCAGAGGGGGACCACAGGAACATCTGCTTTGGGAATTCGAAATTTTAAAGGCAGTTGCAAAATGCTTCAGGAGCCCCACGGGGTGTTCGCAGTCGAGTTTTTTGATAGTCTCTTGCCCCTAGGTGAGATACAAACTCCAGAACCTGCTACGGCTGGAGGGAGTTTGAAACCAGGCGTACGCTCTCAGTAATGAGAGGTGGCGACACTGGCAATCTCCTGCAGCTAGCGAGGCGTTCTAAGTATATATAATAGCTAGATATATAGTTATGTATAATATATAATATATCATATATATAATATAGTATATATTATATATATATAATTATACTAATATATATATATACTATATATAGTGATATAGTATATATATATATATATATATATCATAATATAGTATATATAATATATATATATTTATTATATTACATATAATTATAATAGTAGTATATATATATATACTATATATCTATATATATATATATAGTATATATTATATGTATATATATATATAATATATACTATATATATAATAGATATAGTATATACTATATATATAATATATATATATATATATATATATATATATATATATTTATATACATTCCAAAAAAATTCTAAACAGTTGTATTATGCTCCGTTAATGAACTTTCCATTAAAGTCCTATTATAAATGTAGTAATTTTTAATTTAAAATTAATCTGTTTACTTTTTTTTCTCTAAAAGCTTTCATATGAACTCAAAATGTCATCGATCTTTTGTTGCCTTCATCTTCAATTTAAAAGATCTCTTAATATAATTTAATTCTCTACTACTGAATGTGTGTGAGTGTATATATATATATAGAAATATATATTGGGTAAAACCTTTAAACAAATTCCCGCCATAAATAAACGCATATCTATTCAGTAGTCTAAATTCCTTTAGGTCTTTTTCTATTCTTTACTCGAGGTTATCCATTACACTCGGTTTTAACCATTCGATTTTTTCTTAGCCTTCTGCTTCTTTTGCTTCTTTTCACTTCATTATAGCTTCATTGCTCTGCTGAAGAAGCTTTTGTCTCCTTCATATAGCCTTTACTCGACCCTTTTACCTGCTTTTCACTTGCTTTTTACCTGTATGCCAACAGCTTCACTCATCCATTTCAAAAGAGAAATAAGTTTATAGGTAAAATTAAGCCAATGGAAGCCATTATTATGTCGAAATACTTTTATTGAAAAATAACAAAATAGAAAACTTAGCTCGTCTTTTGCGGAAGAGATGAGCTTATGCGATGAAAGCGTTACTCTTCCTTTCAGTTAGAAAAAAGAACCATTTTTCTTTCTTTTTCACTATTCGAGAATTCTCTCTCTCTCTCTCTCTCTCTCTCTCTCTCTCTCTCTCTCTCTCTCTCTCTCTCTCTCTCTCTCTCTCTCTCTATCTATCTATCTATCTCTCTCTCTCTATCAGTCTGTCTGTCAGTCTGTCAGTTTGTCTTTTTGTCTGTCTGTTTGTCTGCACGTCTGTCTGTCTGTCTGTCTCTGTCTGTCTCTCCCTCTCTCTCTCTCTCTCTCTCTCTCTCTCTCTCTCTCGTCTCTATATAATATAATCTAACGTATATATACTATATATAATATATATACCTAATATATATTATATATAAAGTATATATATATCTATATATATAAAGTATATATATAGTATAATAGTATAATATATATATATATCACCGGTATATAATATATATATATATAATGTATAGTATATAGTATAATATATATATACTATTAGTACTAGATACTATATATAGATAGTAATTATGATGGAATATACGTATATCACTAACTATGTTATATATAATAGGGCTGCATCAGATCGCGTATCGCTGCTCACGGCCGACAGTCGCTGATTTATACTATATACTATACTTAGATAGTATATATCATATATATATATATATTATAAATATAAGTATATATATTATATATATATAAATGAAGCATACCTATATTTCTAAACTCTTCCCATTTATCTAGACACGAAAAGGAAATAAATGAATGGACAGAAATTAATAAAAAGAAAAATAAAGAATAGCCATAACCCATTTTTAACAAATTGAAAAATCTGCAAAAAAAAAAGAAAGAGAGAGAGAGAGGGAGAGAGAGAGAGAGAGAGAGAGAAAAAAGAGAGAATTCCTTAATAACACCTCAAAACAAATGCATTTTCTTTAG
>JABUQX010098707.1:10000-25729 GCA_015478945.1 Trachelipus rathkii
GAAACACCTTTTGCAAAGAGATATTAAGGAAATTAAGGATGTTATGAACCGTGTTTGCAAATGGCCAGTAATTAGGATTCTGAGGTACCTCCTGCTGAATCGGTGTCAGAGCAAACGGTATTGGGGTTTGAAAACGAAGATAACTTGTACACATGATGTATTCTCTTCGAGCAGAGAGTGACATCACATTGGCTTCAACTTCAAGACTCACCCGGTGGTACGGTCGGAAGCTCCAGTGGAGATACGGATCGCCTCATTTTGGATGGGATCTAGGTGAAATAGTGTTGTGGAGGTTTGGCCGTATACTGTACAGCCATAGTCCAATTTCGATCGGATTAGGGCGATATAGAGGCGTAAAAGGGACTTGCGATCAGAACCCTAAGATTTTGAGGCAAGATGACGAAACAGGTCAAGCGCACGATGTCAAGTTGTTTTCAGGTGTTTAATATGCGGTGCATATGTTGAGTGGTCATCTAGAATGAGTCCTAGAAATTTGACCTGTGAAGTAACAGGAATGGGCGAACCGTATAAGTCCTGCTGAGGTTTTGGTGGGAGAAAAATGGAAACCATGGGAGATACCCAATTGTGAAATGTTCTCAATAGGTAGTTGAAGTTGCCGTTCAAGAAAAGGCAGCCTGGCAACGGATATGTATAACGCAAGGTCATCGACATAGAGAGAAAAATTGACAGTAGCTGGGATAGAAGTAACGACATCATTAAATTCGAGAGCAAATAGTAGTACACTTAGAACACTACCCTGCGAAACACCTTCATCCAGAGTAAAGTGGCGAGACATAATAGAAGAGCACCGAACCTGGGTAGATCTGTTTGACAGAAGGAATTTGATGAAAAGAGGGATTGTTCGCGGAAACCGAGAATGGAGTTTAAGGAGAATCCCAGTTCTCCACGTTGTGTCGTAAGCTTTTTCAAGGTCAAAGAAGACACCAAGAACCATCCCACCAGTTGAGAAGGCTTCCCGGATGTCATGGTCTAGTTTTACCAAGGGGTCCGCAGTCGAACAATTTTTGCGGAAACCAAACTGGAAGTTTGAGAAAGCTTGGCGGCTCTCCAGAACAGGGATAAAGCGGCCAGAAACCATTTTCTCCATTAATTTACAGGAATGACAGGTCAGCGAAATTGGTCTTTGGTTGTCCGCCAACTTCGGATCTTTGCCAGGTTTGGGGATAGGAATTACAAAAGCTGCAGTCAAAATAGATGGAACAGAAGATTCGATCCAGGTTCTGTTATATAGATCCAGCAAAAATGCTGATGCCGAGGGATGGATATGACGGGGCATGATGTACGAATCATGTCTGGACCAAGATCACCGTCTTTGCTATTTGCCAATGCAGTTTGATATTTTGCAAGTGTAAAAAGACGGTTGTAGGTATGATCTTCCCCTTTCGCTGTTGAAAAGTCTGGCAGTTCTCAGTTTTTGAAAGGCTTCAGTGTAGCGGAAAGAACTCGAGTGGCTAGAAAAACTATAAATTAACGCATCCGCTACAGCAGCAGGAGCGGAGATCGTGTCAGTTATATCAGGCCCATAACGGAGGAATGTGGGTGAAGAGTTGTTGGAGCGACGAGATATTTTCTGTGCAACTTTCCACACTAAAGGAAGGGGAGTTGTGGAGTTGACAGTCAAAATATAAGTTCGAAAATATTGTTTACGCGTTTGGCGATTAATTCGCCGCAAGATATCGCTGCGGCTGCTTTAAAATTAATCATGTTTGGGGTGGTACGGGTCCTTTTGTATTGCCAGTAGAGTTTCTTCTTCTCTCGGTTAGCTTGTGCGCACTCTTGGGACCACCAAGGGGTTGCCGACCGCCTGCCTGAGGAAGATTGCGGAATGCAAGCTTCCGCTGCCGAGATGACGACTTGCTGGAAGAAGCGAAAAGCATCATCAACAGTCGGAAACCGGTTATTGAAGGGAGAAAGAGGGATAGCTGTAGCCTGATAAAAAGGAACCCACTCCGCTCGATCATAACGCCAGCTAGAATTAGGTTTTGGCATTGGGCTTGGTACAAGCTCATTTAAAGCTATTGGGCAATGATCACTGCCGAATAAATAATCAAAGCGGGACCAGGTAAAGAGATGCATAAAGGAATGGGAGCAAAGGGAAATATCATTACAAGAAGAAGTGTGTGTATCTAAACGTTCATATGTAGGGAGTTCTGTGTTAAGGCATCCCAGGAAAAAGGGGGTAGGAGACCTATTAGGATCTTGGACTAAGACGAAGTGACAGAGTCGCCCCATAAGGGGTGGCGGAGGTTGAAGTCTCCTAGTATAACAACTGGAGTAGGGAACTGCTTAAAAAGATCAGCTAAGTCGACCTTAGTAAATTCACTACTCGGAGCCAAGTAGATTGAGCAGATAGTAAGGTCGGTGACAAGTGAATTCGTGCAGCTACTGCATGAAGTTTGGTTTGGAGAGGGACTGGAGAATAGGGGACAGATTTATGAATGAGTATTCCTGCACCTCCCCTATCATTGTCACCTCTTTCTATAGAGGTTAACGGCGATTTATATTCCGACGGTTGAAAGAAGTCACGATGACATAGTCGAAGTTTCTGTAAACATATACACTTTGGTGTACATATGTTTATTAGTTGAACAAGTTCATCGAAATTAGAGTGGTAGCCACGACAATTCCATTGAAGGAAAGTGACCATGCTGAGTTGTTATAAATATTATGATGATGGTCTTTTAGAGACGATTGTCTCTATGTGACTAGGGGTAGTATTGGAGGTGGGTTCGGATGGTGAGGAAAGGTTGAGACGTGGATCTCGGCGAGGAGGGGCAACATATCCTGGAGGTAAAGAGTGGTCATACAACAGAGATTTATTTTGTATGACTTCTTTTGGGAAGGAGTTTTCAGATGTATTTGGTGAAGGGGCTTCACCATGAATGCGAGATAAGTCGAGTTCAACTAAATCCAACTTATTATGTGGGTTTGGTTGGTCAATAGAAGAGCAATCATAATACTCATGTTTATAAATGAGAGCGGTAACAGTATCTGTTTCAGAAATGTGGGGGGGATATAGAGTTGTTTCCATGGAAATGGGGAAGGAAGGTGTCACCGGAAGGGTATTGTCTTTTTGAGAATTTGGTGGGGTTGCGACATTGGTTTCCAATATAGGATTCGATGAATTGGCAAGGTCTGATATCGGAGATTTTGCCAGTAATTCATCATGCGAGTGATTTTGGGAGATTGGACAATTTGATTGAAGAATGGGGATCTCTGGGTCTCTCTTCATGCCTCCAACAGACCCAGAACGCTTAGAGCTTTTGCGACGTTTACGTTGGACAGTTTTCCATTCACCTTTCTCGGAAGTGCAGGAAGCATTAGGAAGAGAATAGGTCATCACATCAAGCTCCATTTGGGAGCTGTTATCCATTTCATCTGCTAGGGTATAGAATCCCTTAGGGAGTGCGGATATAGGAAATTCGGGAAAAGTTATAGGAAGATTTAGAAGAGCTAGAATTATCTTGCAGACTATTAGAGAGTTGATTGGTGGGTTGTTCAATAGCTGTGATTGTTTAAGTACAATCTGTTGAAGCCATTGCTTTTGTCTCTGGAGTAGATTTATAGCGAGCTCTCTTCTGAGTTGTATTTTATACGTTTTTGTTTAAAAATTCGGATTCTCTATATTTTAACAAATAATCTTTAGCTTGCCGACTATTCTTTTCTGTGTGTTTAGAAACATCTTTTTCAGGAATTTGAGTAGTAGTGGGAGGCGAATTTAGGGATAAAGAGACCGTTCTCTTGCATAAGTTTGGTGAACCTATTTGGTTAGGAATGGGACAGTGTTCTTGGCAGGAAATGTTTTCCAAATTTTGTACTTTATGAACCTGCTTCGTTTCATTGCTGGTTTGTTGAGAGCTAGTACTCGTTATAGGGTTGTTGATGACTTTTTGGACGGGAGATTGAATCAAGGGCTGCTCTTGTACTATTTGAGGAGTTGGTAGTGTGGGCAATACAGGCCGACAGGTTGGAGTAACTGCCCGAGTTTCACTGGAATTTAGGAGAGGAATTCTGGTAGGATGGGTTGTTTTGGCGGATTAACACGCAGAGGCGTGGTGACAGCAATAATTGTGGAGTAAGATTGACTTTGATTTGTGATATTTTTCCTTGAGCTGGAGTATAGCATTTCTCCTGCTCAATTTTTGTATGGTACATAACTCGAAAACCTCCTGTTCAAGCAGGTAAGACAGGCATTTGAAGAAAGAAGCACTGGGGGGTCCTCCACAATTTCTACAGTTAGGGGTATTTCCACAAGGTGTGAAATAATTCTCCGCAGATTGGGCATGTCTTCCGGTTCCCTACAGTATTTTCGGGGATGACCAAACCGTTGACATTTAATGCAACGTCTGGGTCGAGAGATAAACGTGCGAACACTGTGACTTGTGAACCCTATTTTCACCTTTGTAGGTGGATGAGGGATATTAAAGGTCAGCAGCAAACGAGGATTTGGTTTGTCAGGCGAATCCCTACGAGGGGGAAATCTATAAATGTTTGTAACGGAAAATCTTTTCTGCTGGAGATTTCTCATTATGACAGCTAAATCTTCGTCTTTCTGTTCATAACAAAAAATAGTGCCTTTAGATGTGTTTCTTATATCATCAGGAGTAGAAATAACAGGAATGTTTGCGAGAGACGTTAAGGATGACAGAATGGAACTTTGATTTCGGTTAGCAGCTTGTACGAGAATGGACCCATTTCTCATTAATGTTACTGTAGGGTTTTCAACTCCTAAAATTTTTTCAAGTGCATCGCTGAGAAGAATGGTTCTGAGCTCAGTAAGAGCTTTGGAGGGAGTGGATCGCAGTATGCGATATATCGGGAATGATGTGTCTGCTGGCATTCCTGGAGGGGATGCAGCATATGGAGTAAACGAATGAGAACTACCATGACGGGGGGCACCTTTGCCGGATTGCCCGGACCGTTGTGGCACCTGGGGTGTTTGGGGCTTGCTGGTCAAAGGACCCTCAGGTGTAGGAGAAGGAAGTAAAGCATAGGTACCTGATCTAGAAGTAGGGCCCGCGGTGAGGTCAGGCTGGGAACTTGACAGATGGTAATTGTTGATGATGTTGTTTGACTCACCTTGGTTTAAACAAGTTTTTCCTTTTAATAACTTTTCCATAAAAAATTTAACCACAAACTTAGTCTCCATGAATAAGCAGTGTAACAATAAAGCAAATGAGACATAAACGTAAATAACAGGATGGGCTGGAAAGGTGTATATTTCAGAAGGGTAAACATTCTCTCCACAACAAGTCACAGTCCAGAGACCCAACCACCCGGACCCCACCCCGTAGGGTGGGCTGTGGATGTGGCCTCGGAAGATCTTCCCGGAACTCTACGTCAGTTACCAATCCGTGTACCACACGGCACCTTATATCTTTATATCTTCACGTAAAGCACGAGATTATACACCAAAATGTAGAACAGCCTCCTATAGTGGTTAGCACAAGTTTGAGTTCCCTACAATTGGCGGCCCAGTCAGAGGAGAGCTAAAATGACCGGTTTTTCAACTGTATCCTCATCCATGGGAAGAAGTGCGAGGTGAACTGAAAACCCATGCGGGAAGAGGCATCGGATAGCCCGTGGGGCTGTGATGGGAAAAAAAGGGAGGTCAACCTTATATAAATAATTAAAGGGACTAATGGGTGGGAATTCAAAAAAAAAAAATAGAACTATGACAAAGAGGGTGGATTGAAAGGACAGAAAAATTTATGAAAAATGAGGGGAAAGAAAGAAGGTTGAAAGATAATGCATGTGACAAATGTTAATGCACAACAAATGCGCATACACTCGTTGGGGGACGGAGGTGACACGATAAAGACACTTCTGCATTGGTTCTCACCGCTATATCATGCACATGTTTGTAACAAGAGCATAACACTACTATGAGAATCAATACACCCTTCCGGGGCTTCATCTATATTCCCCAACCTCCTTTGACTGGCATACTTTCAAACTCTGTGGATCGGGACATGTCGGGCCTTTATTTTGCTTTGGTTCCTGGTTCTCCCCAACTCTGTTGAAATTTTGTAGACCTTTGGCCTACGCCCAATGGAGGATATTAAAATTTTTTTATATATAATTCAAGGGGAGTGATAAATTTAGTTAATTGTTTCATATTTTTTCAGAAAAATAGTATAAAGAAAGATTTGTATATAATTTTTATGTAATTAATATTAAACTTTTAAACATATAAGATATATTAAAAAAGTTAAAACAATAGATAAATATTTAAGAAGAAAATAGAATACAGGAAGAATAAAGAAAATAAAGTGAAATAAATTATGTACATAATGAAAAAGGAATGATAAAGATATCAACAAAGAAGATCTTTCCCAACAATGAAACAATCTGAACTTGATTAAATCTACTTAATAAGGTAATATTTTTTTGCATTTAAACATTTTATATACAAATTTTCTTGTACTAAAAAACAAAATGCCAAAAGATGACGAAAAAGCAAAAGAGATTTTATCAATAACAATGGATAAATTGACTAACATGATAAAGGATCTAGTAGAGAGTAAAGAAAAAAAAAATAATAACAGAAGAAAGAAAAATGAATTTTACAATACCTAAATTTAGTGGAAAAAGAGAAGAATCTTTTGAAGAATATTTATTCAAGTTAAAAGTATGGAGAGAAGTATCTCAGGAAAAGGAAAAACAAAAATAGCACAAATAATAGGAGGTTTAACAGGTGAACCACTAGAAGTATTTTTATGTCTTTAAAAGAAGAATTATGGACAGAAGATGGAGTAGAAAAAATTATGAACACATTAAAAGAAAGATATTGTAGAAATAAAGAACAAGAAAGTTATCTTAAAGTACAAACACTACTGAATATGCAACAAAGGAAAGGAGAATCTTCAGAGAATTTGTATCAAGGTATGATAAAGCAAAAAGAGATTGTGAAAAACTTGATGATATTAAAATAAGTGAAAAGGTACATTCATACCAATTGATCAGTAATTCTAATATGAAGGACATGGAAAGAAAGTTAATTATAAATAAGATTGAAGGAATTAAAACAAATATTTTCATAACTAAAGAATCAATTGTGAATATGATGGAATCAGTATGTGAAATAGTAGATAAAGAAACTAAAAAAGAAAATTGGTATAATAGTAATAAATTTTGTACCATATGTAAATACAATAATCATAACACTGATGAATGCTACTGGAGAGAAGGAACATTTAACTTTAATATATGTAGTATTTGTAAACGTAATAATCATAAAACCGAAGATTGCTATTGGAATAAAAAATAAAATAATGTGTGTTGGAAATGTAAAAAAGGACACTTAATGAAAAATTGTACAGAAAATAAACAGATAGAAGAAAATAATAATAAATCTATTTATACAAAGAAATAATGAAAAACAATATCTAGAAAAAATGACAATCCATTATTAAAACAGAAAGAGAAAGAATAAATGGATTAGAAAGAAATTTGTAGAAAGAAAAATAAATAGAACGTTTTTCAACAATAATGAAGAATATAATGCCACTAAAGAAATTAAATATCAAAAAGATGTAATGGCTATTACAGATACAGGAAGTATTGAGACAGTAATAGGAGAATTAGGATAACAAAACTGATTAGTGGATTAACCGATGATTTTCTTTTTGAGCGAATGTACAGGGATCTCCACAGCACACAAGAATGCGGCTATACCGTGTTAGGAAACCAAAGACAGGGAAAATCCCTATCGGAACGAAAGATGATGAATTACAATATATTAAATAGAGACAAAGGTTTAAAGATGGTTGTTTTGTATTTGGAAATACAGATTATAAAATATTAAAAGAAATACTATTGCCTTGTAAAATCAAAGGAAAGAGTTTTGATCTAAAAATCAATGTAATAGAGAGTGACATACCTTTATTACTTGGTAAATCAGCTATGAAAAGAATGAAATTAAAGATTAATATTAAAGATTGAACTGTTGACATTTGTGATTTGAACCTACTGAAAGTGAAAACATTTGAGAATGGAGGAGGGCATTCCTGCGTATTATTGAATAGAAAACAAAAGGAAAAATGTTGGATTAGTCAATTTAAAGAAAATTGGATAAAAGAACAGGATAGAAAAGAAAAATTGAAAAAACTACATAGACAATTTGCACATTGTGGAATAGAAAAATTATTTAAAACAATAAAGAATGCTAATGAGAAACAAGTAAATGAAGAGGATATTTGGAATAATGTAAGAAAAGAATAAAGAAATTATAGAAAGGTTAATTGAAAAATGTATTATATATTTTGGAAGTCCAAATTGTGAGAGAATGTGAAATATGTAATATAAAAAAAAAACTCCAAGACCAGTGGTAAGTTTGCCATTAGCAAGTAAATTTAATGAAATAATTCAATTGGATGTTGGTGAATTTGAGAATAAAAAAATTTGAGAAAATTTTTTAGTGATAGTAGATGATGCAACAAGATATACACAGGCAGTATGTTTAAAAAATAAAATGAGTAAAGAAATTATAGAAAGGTTAATTTAAAAATGGATTATATATTTTGGAAGTCCTAATGGCATTATGTCTGATGCAAGAGAATTTCAAAATGAAGATATGGAAACATTTACTACAAAAATGAATATCAGATTAATGAGTACTGCGGCAGAAAGCCCATGGAGTTTATGTGAAAAGGTAGTAGGATTACTTAAAGAATCATTAAACAAGTTAAAACAGGAAGGACATAAGAAAAATAGTTGGGCATGCGCAATTTTTGCTAAAAATGAAATAACAAATTACTTAAGATATGCACCGAATCAACTTGTTTTTGGAAGAAATGTAGGAATACCAAACATAATAGATTGTGATAACGTAATAAGTGAAAAGACAGATACTGATGACATGATTAAAGAATTATTAGAAACAATAGACCATGCTAGAAAAATACATATAGAAAATGAAAGTTCAAAGAAAATAAAACATGCATTAAGAAGTCAAATAAGAGAACATATTTCAAAAAATATAAACATAGGTGAAGAAGTTTATTACAAAAGAAACATTGATAAAGAATGGAGAGGACCAGCTAAAGTAATGTGTGTAGATGGAAAAACAATTATAGTAAAACATGGAGGTACTTTAAGAGCTGTATCAAAAGTACACTCAACAAGAATTCAAAGAAATAGAATAAATGAAAATAACAACAAAAGTGAAGATGAAGATGAATGTGAAGAAAATGAAAAAAATAATAGATCACTCAAATGAGAATCGGAATATAGATGAAATAATATGGTCAAAAATTATAGATGGCGAAACTGATAATGAAAAAGAAAGTCAAAAGGAGGGAGGGGGAGGAGGAGGAGGAATGACAGAAATTGATGAATATGAGGAAATTGACCCAAAAAATGTGAAAATTAGTAAATACTGTGAAATGAAATTAAAAAATAATAACGATTTATTAAATTGCTACGTCATTAGAGGAGCTGGCAAAGCAACAAGTAAAAGGTATAATAGATGTTATAACATACGTAATTTAAATACAGATAGAATATATGATATAGACTTGAAAGAATTTGAAAAAATATATGAATTGAATGTAATTGAAAATGAAGAAATGAAGAGGAAGATTCATTGGATACAAGTGAGGAGAAAATAGATGAAAGAGATAGTGAATATGAAAGTGAAGAGGTAAATCAAAGTTATTATAGTCATTCTAATGAAGAAGTTAAACAAGCCAAAATGATAGAGATAGAAAATTGGAAGAAGAATAATGTTTTTGAAGAAGTAATAGATAAAGGTGAAAAAGCAATTAATGTAAGATGGGTAATTAGTGAAAAATTATTGCAAAATAACGAGAAAAAATTTAAAGCTAGATTAGTAGCTAAAGGATATGAAGAAACAGTGGAAGAAGAAACAGATGCACCAACTGTTTCATCTGAAGCAATGAAAATGATATTAACTAAAGCTCAAGAAAAGAAATGAAAAATAAATGCTATGAATATTTCAGCAGCTTATTTACAAGGAGATACAATAACAAGAAAAGTAAATTTAAGACCACCACCAGAATTTAATGATGGTAAACTTTGGAGACTGAATAAAACAGTATATGGATTACAGGATGCTGCTATGATGTGGTATTTATCATTGAAAAGACAATTAATTAAAATAGGTCTAAAACAAAGTAAAATGGAACCAATATTATTTATAATGAATGAATCAAATAATTTAGAAGGATTATTATGTATCCATGTAGATGATATTTTACTGGTAGGAAGTAAAAAATTTGAAAACACTAAAATAAATAAATTGAAGAACATTTTTAAAATAGGAGAAAATAGTTCAGGATCATTTAAATATTTAGGAGTTCAATTATGTCAAGATGAAAATATTATAGTAATGGATCAAAATAAATACTGGGAAAAGGTTAAAATTAATGAAATAAAAAACGAAAGAAAATAGAAAACTTGATAAAAAAGAAGTAAAAGAATACCAACAATTAATAGGAAAATTAAATTGGATGGCAAGAAATACAAGACCAGATCTATCTTATATAGTTAGTAAAATGAATAAGGGAGAAATCAAAGATTATAAAGAACTTCATGAATTAACAAAAAAATACAGAAATGAATTAAATACCATACAAATAAATATTTATAAATCTGAGAATTTAATAACATACTGTGATTCATCATTTGCTAATAGAGAAGGAGATAAAACCTAATTGGGATGCAAAATTTTTGCTGTGGATAAAAAAGGAAAAATGATACCTATAATGTGGAAATCAAATAAATCAAAGAAAGTTAATCATTCAGCCATACAAGCAGAAGCAAATAGCTTACTTGAAGGTATTGAACAATCATTATACATACAAAAAATGTGCGAAGAAATTGCGAACAAAAAGATACCTATACTTCTAAGAACAGATAGTAAGACACTTGTAGATACACTGTCGGAAAGATAAACAAAAATTAAAAGTATGAGAATTATAATATCAGCGATAAGAGAATATATAAATAATCAAGAAATAAACCAAATAGAATGGGTGAACAGTAATGATCAATTCGCCGATATGTTCACCAAAGAATTACATAATAAGAAAATGAAAAATGTAATTTCAAGAAGAGTAGAAGATGAAAAGAAAAAGAAAACTTATCAAATGAGAGCTTCTTCAAATGTATGACGTTAAAACAAATTTGAAGAAGCAGAGAGGCGGAAGAATGATAAATTTAGTTAATTCTTTCATATTTTTTTTTCAGAAAAATGGTATAAAGAAAGATTTGTATATAATTTTTAAGTAATTAATAGTAAACTTTTAAACATATACTAAAAAGTTAAAACAATAAAGAAATATTTAATAAAAAGAAAATAGAATACAAAGTGAAATATATTATGTACACAATGAAAAAGAAATGATAAAAATATCAACAAAGAAGATCTTTCCCAACAATGAAACAATCTGAACTTGATTACATCTACTTAAGGTAATATTTTTTTGCATTTAAACAGTGGGATATAAAAGAAAAGCTCTCTGAATTAGATAACGGAACATCTTTGAAAATACATGAGGAAACTAAACCAATACATTTTCAACTATCGGTTTGAATATCCTCCCCCTAACCCACTCAGCATCACGTGACAAATGTAAATAAAACAAAAAATGCTTTTTCTCTTTTAATATCCATGCCTAGGATACAATTAAAGGTTGGTAAACTTTCTATTAACATAGTAATCTTGTTTACATTTATTACAAATAATAATGATAATAATAATAATAATAATAATAATAATAATAATAATAATAATAATAATAATAATAATAATAATAATAATACGTAACAATAATGAAGCCATCATGTCTCCCCCGATTTATTTTAATTATAGTCACAAAAAAATATTATTATTATTATTATTTCAGGTTCACAGAGGCTGCAAATCTTCTATGATTTAATAAAAAGAATATATATATATATATATATATATATATATATATATATATATATATATATATATATATATATATATATATATATATATATATATATAGATAGATAGATAGATAGATTAAATAGATAGATAGATAGATAGATAGATATAGATAGATAGATAGATAGTATATATAGATAGATAGATAGATGGATAGATAGAGAGAGAGATATAGATATATATATATATATATATATATATATATATATATATATATATATATATATATATATATATATATATATATATATATATATATATAGAGAGAGAGAGAGAGAGAGAGAGAGAGAGAGAGAGAGAGAGAGAGAGAGAGAGAGAGAGAGAGAGAGAGAGAGAGAGAGAGAGAGAGAGAGAGAGAGAGAGAGAGAGAGAGAGAGAGAGAGAGAGAGAGAGAGAGAGAGAGAGAGAGAGAGAGAGAGAGAGAGAGAGAGAGAGAGAGAGAGAGAGAGAGAGAGAGAGAGAGAGAGAGAGAGAGAGAGAGAGAGAGAGAGAGAGAGAGAGAGAGAGAGAGAGAGAGAGAGAGAGAGAGAGAGAGAGAGAGAGAGAGAGAGAGAGAGAGAGAGAGAGAGAGAGAGAGAGAGAGAGAGAGAGAGAGAGAGAGAGAGAGAGAGAGAGAGAGAGAGAGAGAGAGAGAGAGAGAGAGAGAGAGAGAGAGAGAGAGAGAGAGAGAGAGAGAGAGAGAGAGAGAGAGAGAGAGAGAGAGAGAGAGAGAGAGAGAGAGAGAGAGAGAGAGAGAGAGAGAGAGAGAGAGAGAGAGAGAGAGAGAGAGAGAGAGAGAGAGAGACGACTACACTGTTAAAGAAAAAACTGTGATAATTTCTGAAAAGAAAATTAGAGTTAAGATTTGTTAAAATATGAAACCTACTTCACACAACAATGAACATGCCCTTTCACTTCAGAGTCCATAACCTTAGCTCCACTTAAAAGTTTGTGAATTGCAGTCAATAAGTCTTTTTTTCAGATATTCTTTCAATATCTGGGATATTTATGTGTAGTTAAAATAGTCACTTGAAAAAGTAAAAAAAAAAAATTCATACCTTAGTTCGATGTTACATATGGCAATGATAAAGTAAAAAAAATTTATTTATGAGCAAATATATCCTAAATAAGCATTAGTTCTAAAATAAAAACGAAAATTATTTTTGTATTTATTTCAGATTTCAACTGAAACATATTTTAAATATAAAAAAAAAAAAAAAAAACTATGAATTCAGCATGATAAAGTTGGTATAATAAATTAGGTTGATTCTATTCGAATGAGGAATTTATAGCGCCATAAATTTTAATAAAATAATAAATGCAATGCTTCCCAAAAGTTAACTTTTTTCATATAACTTGATAATACTAACGGAACCTTTTTCACAACCAATTTAGTCAACAGATATAGAAATGAAAGAAATGGTTTATAACCATAATTGTACATATATTTATTTATTTATTTTTCTTTTTAAAAAAATATCAACAAAATGGCCTGATCTACTTGAAGATTTGAAGCTAAAGTAATAGAGGAATTATGACTAAAAATAAGCACCAACTTTTATAAAAGTTTTAATACTAAAAAGAAAGAAAAGTTCATACAAAATATTTAGTAATTTGAACGGATCTTTTAAAACTTAATCAAAGCTTTCAAGCAATTAAAGTATTATCACAAAAACTTAAGTAAAAAGTAAATGATAATGATAATAATAATAATAATAATAATAATAATAATAATAATAATAATAATAATAATAATAATAAAACCCACAAGTTACTATAATTTCATTTTTAGTCAAGTACAGCAACATTTAAAAAATTGAAATTAAGCAAAATCCAATTTCTATCAATTTTTCAAAAGGTCCGAACGCATATCGAAAATTTATCCAAATTTTGGGGAAGTAATAAGCTTTTCATCATGTCAGCATTTTTGACTCAAGATTATTTTTCAAATTTTATGTCATGATTGATAAGTAAAAAGCATTCTCATCCATCTTGTACAACATCTTCAAGGCAAACCATTTTAAACTATGTTAATATTATGATCAACAACAATGATATGTACAGTAGTATATCAGGTAAATGAATGAGTTAATTTAGGTGGGTCTGATTTTTGTCTTTATAAAAAATAATAAATATAATAATCATTTTTTTCAACGTTAATTATCTTTCCATTCATTCCAAAGCTTAATAGAATTTCTTGTATCAATTAACTTTGAGTCTTAACAAAAATACTTCCTCTCCTAATGTCCCCTTTCTACCTGAAATAATAACTCTCATCAAATTATTTCTTTCTCTCTCGCATTTCGTCTCATCCACTCTTATTACATTTTAGCTTTTATCTTCATTTGAAATTGTAAAATAAAGTAAAAACTTTTGCTAACTGTATATTTTAAAAGATCAAAATCTTTACATAATCTCAATTTCGATTCAAAACAATGAAAAAACGGCAGTTCGTTTGCTTCAAAATAATATTTTACCACCTTTTATTAATCCACCTCTACGAGAGCCTTCAAAACTTCAATGAAATTTTAAAGCATTTAAAAAGCTTGAACAACTAAATCACTCAATTCACAGTAATTCAAATATTTTTCAAAAACTTTCCAATAATAATAATAATAATAATAATAATAATAATAATAATAATAATAATAATAATAATAATATACAGAATAGAGGAATAAAACTAAAGCAATTTGCCCTCTACAAATTTGGAGTCATTCTCAGATATAAAACCAGAAATTTGTGGTCCTACTTCTATTACTGTTCCCAATCTTCTAAGACTACTACTACAACTAGCAATAATAATAATAATAATAATAATGATAATAATAATAATAATAATAATAATAATAATAATAATAATAATTTAATAATAATAAATAAAAATAATACTGTAATAATAATAATTCATTCTTGCAACATTAAAAATTATTTTTCAATCCGTCAAAACACTTTCAAAGACAATCTAACAATGCCATTGAATAATAATAATAATAAAAATAATAATAATAATAATAATAATAATAATAATAATAATAATAATAATAATAGAAAAATAATAATAATAATATTCAAAAAGGCAAGTAGAAACTGTACAATATGTAATTTTATATATACAAAGTGGAACATAGTCCTGTAATGTACTTCTTGTTTCATTAATTATTAAAACCTTAAAATATACTTCCAGAGATCATATATATATATATATATATATATATATATATATATGTTATATATATATATATATATATATATATATATATATATATATATATATATATATATATATATATATATATATATATATATATATATATACGGTATATATATATACTATAAGAGTGTTAAACAATTTGTACCTCACTACGTTTGTGATTATATATATATATATATATATGTATATATATATAGTATATATATATATATATATATATATACATATATATATATATATATATATATATAGCAGTTGTTATATATATATTATATATATATACATATATATATATATATATACATATATATAAATATATATATATATATATATATATATATATATATATATATATATATATATATGTTATATATATATATATATGTTATTATATATATATATATATATATATATATATATATATATATATATATATATATTATATATATATATATATATATATATATATATATATATATATATATATGAAGTTTATTTAATGAAAACGTGGTGCGTTTCAATGATAAATGCGAAAACGGCTAAAACACCCAAATCGGAAACCGAACGAAGCTACAAC
>JABUQX010098708.1:0-20753 GCA_015478945.1 Trachelipus rathkii
CATTTATTATATAGTATAATATATATATACTATTATATATAGTATATATATATATATAGTATATAATAATATATATACTACTATTATATGAGTATATATATACTATATATTAGTTATACATATATATATTATATATATATATATTTATATAATAATATATAATATTACTATATTAAGTATATATTTAGTACTATCATTAATACTCCCAGGAAGGGCTTTCGCCTGTCAGTTGGACCAGCAATCTTCTTTTCTGGGCCCCGAAAATGTTTACCCTAGATCCACTCTAGAAAACCATTCCGGCGCAATGGTGTCCGACGCCTGTCCTCGAGTTAACACTCTCAGGTACTCTGTTAATTCGCCCTTTCAGTAGAACAACGCATCTTTTCCATTAGGTCCTCAAAAACATCGTCTCCTTCCCATCAGCTCTCACGAGGATCTTGCTTTCTAGGCGCATAACAAATTCTAACGCTGGTCCAAGAGTAATAAAAGCAAAAGGAAATACCGGGTTTCTAGCCCTGCCCCTATAAACCTATGCGAAAGAAAATATCTTCCTCATAACCCGACTTCGGTGATAGTAATATATATATATAATATATATAATATATATATAATAATATATATAGATATATATATATAATTTAATATATATCTATAATATTATATATATAGTATATATATATGATATAACATATAGGTATATATTATATTATATATTCTATAAGATTCCATGCTCACACATTGAACTCAATCCAGATTGTCGGAAAAGTTACCTCAAGCCCGAGTATAATACTATATATATATATAATATATCATATATATATCAGTATATAATAGTATATACATTATATATATAGATATATATATTATATATATAGATTATATATCATTTATAGTAACTATATAAATATATATATATATCTCTATACTATAATATTATATATATATAATATTATATATAATATATAATATAGATATATATATATATATATTATATATATAAATATATATATATATATTAATAATTATATATATAGTATATTATATATTATATAATATTCTATTATATAATATATATATATATATCAATTGCAAGGCGAACAGGTTACGGTTCGACCTCGTTGGGATCACTAGTCGAGTAACTACCTTGTTGCCAGTCTGCCCTCTAGAAAGGCCAAAACCCCTGAGGTGAGACTATTATATATATATTATATTAATATATATATATTATATATATTATATATATATAATATATATAATATATATATATATATATATATATATATAATATATAGTGTATATATATATATTATATATATTTATATACTATATACTAATATAGATTGTGTATACTGTAAATTAAAAGACGTTTTGGTTTGTATCATTGAGTAATCATTTTTTTTTAGCTGATTACATAAAATTTATTATTTTCCTATTATTATCGTTTTTATTATTATGATTACTATTGCATTTCGACACATGTCGAATACTTTGACACTCGTTCTTAGATTTGATTATTTTTTATCCACTTAAAATTATTACATTATTATTAGTATACTATTATTATCTATAATCAGTGAAGTGTTTTCATTAATTGATTGTCCACTTCTTCCTCGACTTGTGACTTTAATCTTTCTCCTAATTACACCCACAAAACACACACTCACAACACCTTTTACTTTCAACACATCCACACAACAACACGTAAATCTATCACAGCACCCGAACATAACGCCGCCAGCGCTTATTTTTAATTGTCCACATTTATGTAATAAAATTAGTATTATAAAAGTATTAGAAATGTATAGTGAATTTTGATCAGTTGAATAGAACAGACTATATTAATAAATATATATATATACTATAATAATATAACAATATAGTATAATATATTTATTAATATATTATATATATTATATAATATATATATATTATTAATAGTATTATATATACTGTATTTGTATATGTATATACTATATATATATACGTACCTACGTATATATATTAATATATATATAATTAGATATAACCTATATATATATAAGTATATTATATATATATATATACTATATATATTATCACTAATATATAATTTATATATATATATATCATACTAATATATATTTATATATTATTATCACCATGACAGTTACGTATAGGATGTGCAACCTCCGCTAAGAATGCCGCAACCGGACAGTCTGCAACCGGAGTTGCGACAGTGTTGCAAAGCAACCTACTTCTGCACACATCCGGATTTTTCTTAGCTCTGACCTGTTCAAGTTAGGGTTTGCTGTAAGGTCGGATGCAACGCGAATGATTACACAAGGTCTGGGAAGAGCCGACTTCTTCAGAGCGTTTGATGAGCCTGAAATCAAGGGTTCTTACCCCCAAAGGTGGGCGGAGCCCCCCAAAGGGGGTTATTTGGTTCCTAGCAAGTTTTAAATAATCCGTGAATATCAATTTTGATGATTTAAATCGTCTTTATGATGTGTTTTTGAACCCCTACTCCAGTTGCTATGTTTAATCGCTTTTCACGTCTCTGGTTGACTGCAAAAATATAATCGAAAGAAAATTATAATAACTTGTTGTAATGTAGCTGTAGTTACACGTACATATTGCAGGGGACTGGAAATCCTGGAAATCCTGGAAGGTTCATTCCAGTCCGGAATGACTAATTGGTTTCCAGGAACTGGAACCTGGAAACTGGAACCCCCAAACCCCCCCAAAAAAAAAAAAAAAAAAATTTAAAATAATGTAAAAAAAAAAAAAATAAAAAAATAAAATAAAAAACTCTGTATATAGAAAAAAAAAATATTTCAATAATAAATAAAATAATAAATAAATAGTTTTACGAAGGTATTTCCATTTCCGGTTGCCTGGCTGTGGCGCAGACTCCGTTCTGCTCTGGAATCGAGCGGACGAGTGCACCCTTACGGTCAGAATGTGGTGCTTGGTTCCTTTCAGACTAGAGATCTTAGAGGATCCTGGAATGTGCACGGTAGTGGCCTCGCGTCTACGTGAAGAGAGCGAAGAAGGAGGTAAGAATGGTTTTGAACCCTTCCGGAGAGTTGATGGGCACCCAACTGAACGAATTAAATAGGATCCAGAAGTTTATAAGCACGAAGTGCATAAGAGAAGACGGAGAGAGAAGGAGGAAGAGAGGAGGAATGAGACGGAGAAGAAGGAAGAACAGAAAAGGAGGAAGAATCTGGTGTATCGGAACCTCCGGAGGAGGCGTCCCCAACTGAAATAAAAAGAGAAGTTTTTAAATGCACGCGAGGTGCATAAGAAGCACAAATGGTAGTAAGCAGGAAGAATCAGAGGCTTGTGACAGGCAACCCGGTTTCTGCCTGGAGCCGGTGCGGTGCGGTGCTGACGTTTCGTAAAACATTCGCGGTTAAGTCAAGAACGAGCAGCCATTAGTTCTATTTCGCATAATCTCGTTTTACTTTTATAATCGTCATAACGTAAATATAATTGTTTGCTATTTTATTTTTTAAACTTTCTGTCTATATTTATTTTAATGTTTTTCTTTTGTTTTCAATTTAACTTTTTTAATTACTGTTATTTTATTTTGTTCTTTTCAGCATTTCTGTTTTTAACTAAAAATTTATTCTTTTTATGTTTATAACGGCCGTCGAAAAGATTTACGCGTGGTCACATACATACGTATGTACATTATTTCGTCGTTGGCCGGGTCCGGTGCCGCTCGCTCTGCGGAGTTGGTGTTGCCGTACGTCCTCTCAGTCCTATCGCTCGCCTTCAACTGATTTTTAAAAATATCGAATGAGGGAGACGAAGATAAAAGTAGGGAAGAAAGGCATTTGGGAACATTTATATTGTACTTGCTATTGACAAAGCGAAAAATCTTAAAGTCAGCATCAGCAATTATGCCATTCTTGCTGGTTAAACTCTCGGACCAGCGGCGTTGTCTTATTGTTATAAGATTTACTGACCTTTCTTTAAGAAGTGGGACAAAGCTAATTGACAAAGGGAGTTATCTCGTATTAGCCTTAAAAGGCCTCGCTTCCAAAGCCCTCCGCGTCCTACGGACCTCGAAGCAGCGGTAACTACAGTGTCTTACTTTCCAGCTGGCCACTAAATTAACCGGATGTGAAGTCTAAACAATTTGGCCTCCGGCGGGAAACTACGAGGTGAGAGCACTTTGGGAAAAAAGCACCAAGATTCCATTAATTATTCTATCTTATGAAGCGACTAACTATGCACAGCGGGTCGAGAGGCATCAAAAGACTTTTGTCTAGCCAACTCGTGTCTCGTTAAAAATACATTCAAGATCAGGTAAAAAGTGAGGGTGGAGTTATGTAGACAAAGAAATTTAATTATCGTATCACAGAATAAAGTCAATTATTTTTTCTTTTCTAATATACTTTTTTTTTTAAGGAAACACACGGTACTAAGCTATGTGACAGAAGGAAATTATCAGTTTAAGCCTAAAGGTTCGTGGTAAAATCTGTCATTCATGCTTACCAATATATATGCGTTCTGATATCAGCACTAGAGCGTAAGTTGTGAACAACACCAGTCACTGTGTTCTCTTTGTGTAATTGAGCACCCTGAGTTCTCTTCTGTTTGTTCTGTGACTCACTCACAGATGCAGGTTCAGACCACTCTGCCTACAATGACAAGTGGCGCTCGTAGAAAGAACGACTAAGCAGATAACACATACAGAATAACATACATACACAAATACAGTATACATACATCATACATAGTCTACTAGATACAAACATAATACTACATACCTTACATACATAGCATACCATACATATTAGGAATACTCCTCTAACTAACTATACTAACGAACTAACCTAACTAACCTAACTACTAAACTCAACTAATAACTATATATCAGTCAATTGCCGCACATGTCTTGGCTTTTATAATGAGAAGGCTTCATGTTAGAAGGAGCTTTGACGAGCCAAATGGATTTGTAATTTATCGTATTTATTTATTTTCGTTAAAGTTATTTATTTACTTATTATTTAGTTTTATTTATTTTGTTTTGTTTTCTTTAACATTAGGATTATGTTTACTATTAATAAATATTTTTATTTGACTTTTTTGTTTAACTCGCTTGTACAATGTATGTTTTATAACGATCAAAAAATTTTGCACCTTTACATACCCTTAATAGCAGTAAATCCCAGATTAAACAACCTGCCGTTCCCAACAAGCGCTGACTGCCCCCTTCCTACCCTTCCATGATTCTTTTTTTATTATTCATGATCTTTTATTGCAATTCATATTGATGATAAAATAACACGGAAAACTGTTATCTACGTGTTGTTACTTTTAAACTTTTCGTTTTCTATTTAAAAACTTGTATTTATTTGTTTCTATCTTTTTTACTATTAAAAAAAACTATCATTTTATTTGCTAGTTAAATTTTTTTTCTTTACTTTAAAAAAAAAAAAAAAAAAAAAAAAAAAAAAAAAAAAAAAAAAAAAAAAAAAAAAAAAAAAAAAAAAAAAAAAAAAGAACAAAAAAAAAAAAATAAAAAAAAAAAATTTAAAAAAATTAACTGTAAAAGATAAAAAAATGAAAAGAAAAAAAAAAAAAAAAAAAAGCAAAAAGATATAAAAAAAAAAAAAAAAAAAAAAAAAAAAAAAAAAAAAAAAAAAAAAATAAAAAAAAAAAAAAAAAAAAAAAAAAAAAAAAAAAAAAAAAAAAAAAAAAAAAAAAAAAAAAAATAAACATTTTATTTAATTTAGTTTATTCTTAATTTTATTTTTTTGTTTTTTTTTATCATTATGTTTACTGTAAAAATGGATTTATTTGTATTTGCTTTTAATATTTTGTTTTTAATGAACAAAATTTATTCTATTATGTTGATAACTTAAATATTGCATTTTACATACCTTAAGCAGTTAAATCAGCAAATCAGTAAACTCAAGTTAAAGCAGTAAATGCCAGTAAACGTACAACACTTACCCTCTCAACCTCCTAACCCATTCGTATCTATGATCTATTGATCTATTGGTTTAACTTCTATTTGTATTATACATACAAACAAAAGTCTATTGATTTGTTTTGTTTTCTTTTAAACATTTTTGTTTTTACTAAAAGATTATTCCTTTTACGTTTATAACTTACAATTTTGCATTTTTACATACCTCTTAATCAGTAAGCAGAAACATCCAGAACATCAAACTACCATGCACACCTCTACCCATCGTGACTCTATTGTATCTAAAACTCGATCTATTGATGATTAGAAGTCAGACTTGTCTGTATAAACATTACACACAAAAAATTTATTTATTTTGTTGTTGTTTCTCTTACCCATTATTTTTAGTAATTTGTGACAAGAAAAAATTACTCTTTTTCGATTATGATTTGAAAATATTTTGCATTTTTAACCAATACTTAAACAACGTAAGATCCGAGTCTGTAAATCAGCGTTAATCAAACCACCCACTCTACCTCCTAGCCCATTCGTAGCTCTATGATCTATTCAGATCATTGAGTCATTGTCATACTTTTGAACTAACAAACATAAATAACTTACTATTGCTTATACATATGATATGTTTGGAAATTGTCAGCGTTGTGTTTGCATTTGTCCGTATTGCAGGTGTTGAATGTTGTTGTCTGTTTGTTGTTGTTGTGTTGTTGTTGTCTGCTTGTAGGATTGAAAATAGACTAAAGACGTTCAAGTTGAAATGAACATATCTACAACACTTTTCAATATCTGGCTAAACTATTAACATGTTATTTTACATTAACAATTGTTATAGTGATAAACTAACAACAAAATTATATCTATCCTAGCCTAACTGGCCAACGTACAAGCATTCGATTACAAGGTAACTAAATTGAAGTTTCAAGCTCTACCAGCAAGAGTCAACTCCATAGCAATTTAGTCTTTTACTACACCACAATGCCGCACAAATCATTATTACTTATTATTCATTATTATTATTATTCTATTATATATTATTATTATTATATTACTCCTATTATTATTTGTATTATTGATATTATATATTATTTATTATTCCACATAGATCTCACAAACCTATAACGCGTGCGCTCACATTGCCTTACAGCGTCCGACGGACTAGAAAATGTAGGCGTTAAAATTGTTCTCTACCTAGTCTACCCATGCATCGTAATCTGGTACGCTCAAGGTAAACAATCAGAGAAGCTGTCGTTGTAATGCATCACGGGACAGCTCATGAATTCGAGGAGATGACTATTAATACTGTAAATATCTTTTGACACATGACGAAGAAGTAACTAGCAATTATTACTTTGTTCCCAATCTTCTTGACACATGAGAAGGGTGGTAGTGAGCTTAATATTACTTTTTCAAAAATATCTTTTGACACACGAAAGCACAGAAGATTCTATTACTCATTAATCTTAATATCTTTGACACATGAGAAGTGTAACTGAGGAGGTTCTATTACTATGTATGCCCAATAACTTTTGACACTGAGAGACGGGAATAGATTTTCAGTACCCTTTGTCCCCTTTTATCCTTGCGTATACATATGTTTTTATCGTAAACAGTAGTATGTAGTATTATTTTATATTTTATTATATTATATATTTTATTCAGTATTTTATATTATTATTATATTATATTTATAGGTTTGTAGTTATTTAGTGCCAACATTACCCGCCACACACACACAACAACCACACACACACACACTTACTCAATACACTAGGCATTGATGATAATATTTTAGGCAGTTTTCGATATTTGCCGATGCCCCCCCTTTTCAGAAACATACACAACGACAAACCTGAAATGATTTTATGCTATAGCCCTTGCATAAAGTGATTGTGAAACTTATTATATTATTAAAAAACCTGGTAGGTTTAGGCAACGGGATACAGATGCGATTTGGCAGCACTGTATTATTTGGGTGCTGAGTTATATATAAATTCGACGAGCTACTCGATGGGATCCATTCTTAATCAGAAGCCTTACATCAACACTTTAAGACACATCGGTGGTCGTAGTTTATCATTATCCAAGTTTTATTAATTCTACACATGAGGATTTTTCAAAATCAATACTTATTCAGTTAGGTAAGCTTTTATTATAATATTATACCTGCCTCTTGAAGATCTTTTAGACATCTTCTTCCCTCGTCTGTGATGTGACCTTCTATCTGAGCTTGACGTATCAGTAGAAGAACTACTGGCTTCTTGAGATTTACTGCCATCTTTATTTAAGGGAACTTAACCCAGGTTGGAATTTCGGAATTTCTTTTAATTGGCCTTAATATTTTAAATGAACAAGCAGAGATATGTAGGTGTTCGAGAGCGTACTCAAGATGGCGTATTGGGATGATGAAGCAGAGAAGATTATATTTGTCCTATTTTGTGTTCATTCGCAATTTGTGAAATTTTGCCAATTTAAGATCATGTTGCAGAGAAAGTGCATATAATTTGAAGTGTGAAGTAATTTAAAGTGGTAAAGAATTAAATACTATATATTTTTCGCATGTCTTGTAAGATGATTTGATTTGAATGGAAAGATTAAAATCTCTATTCACTACATACTTACTCGATGTCTTAATTAGTCTATACTAACGGGAAGCTGATAAAAAATATTAGATCTTTCATGATTTAAAGAAGTAATCAAGAAGTTTGTTATCTGGTGTATAATGTTAAGGAAATTAAAATTACCCGTAGTGTGTGATTTCTATCGTTTATAAACAATAATATAAATCTTTTAACAGCTTAAAGCTTAAATACTATAGATGTGGATGAATATTGGCTTTTATTTTAACTATTATACAGAAATAACCATTTTCCCATAACACAATGCTTCAGTCTACACAAATATGTTAGCTTGCACTTCATTATGTGATTAGTTGTTTACATTTTTATGGATTTTTGTTATAAGTGCAAGATATTTTAGAAAGTGCAGCATTGCAATATACTAAAAGACTTTTAGTAAGCACTGTGATAACCTGTTTCCCCATGGTATAAGTTATGCAATATGGAAGATAGGGTAAGTCCTATTCTATACTTGAATAAAAAAATTGAATAAGTAACGAAGCCATTGTGTAATGGTTAAAAATCTTTGATCTGAAATTGGCCTACCTTTTGTTTCCTAATATAGTATAAATAGGCCTTTGAACAAAGAAATAGAAACAAAAATTGCTGTTGCCTGTGAGCACTAAACTATTACCTGCTTAGTTTAAATTTTTGAGGATTTGTATGGAAAATTCATTAGGCAATCCTATATAAGGCTGTCATGGTTGGGGCAGAAATAAGTACAAATGAATTTCATAGGCAAAGAGTGTAATATAAGTATTTTGTTGAAGACTCAAATAAGGATTTTAGAGTATTTATGAGTAGGGAGGTGCTGGAGTAGTATGGAGAGATGTCAGATCGATAGGTGGGGTTTTAGTAGTAATATTGACAAGATTTAGGAGGAATGTTTTAGAAGATCTAGAATGTTTTAGGAATTAATTAACCATAGAATGTTACCTGAGGGCAATAGTAAAAGGAAGATGATTAAAACACTATGATAGTTTGTTAGGGAGACCATTTAATTGATATCGTGCCAATTTGTTTTAGTTAGGATCTGCCTAGGTACCTATCGCGCTCTCATCACGCACGCTCGCGGGCAAGATGAATACTTTTTAGGTTTTGTATATTAGAGTTATTTGATGGTTGGGTTTGACCAAAGAGACCCTAGAAAGTGATTTATTGATTGCGAATAATAAAAAAATTAATATATTATATGTTGATGATATGCCAAGCTCTTCTCAGAAACAGACGCACTCATGAATAACAAAATTATGAGCGCGAGAGAGAGGAAAAATTGTCTTAATAAACCTAAAGGTAAACATTTTCTTAGTAATAACTGCAGTCGTTTTTTTTAATTACTATAAACTGTATAATATATATATGTAGATATATATAAGTATAGTATATACTAATATATAATATATATATATTATATAGTATCTATATATATATACGGTTATATATATATAGTATATAATTAGATACTTGATATTAGTTAATTTTGGTTGTGTTTTGCCATAGAGGCCAAAAAAAAAAAAAAAAAATAAATTGATAGTGGCTACATCCATACATCTGGGGGTAATCTATGATGAAAAAAATGTCTTGATAATGAATGATCCCCCAAATATTTTGAATATTATTGAATCAGCTATAACATTTTTTTAATTAAGGGAAATCTAGTTTCAAGGCTCTTCATAAATGGAACAAAGTTAATGAATTGGAAAGTGGGGGGTCCACAAAAGTGTCAATATAGAGGCAGAGGGCTGGGTCAAACTCTGTCACGCTTCCAATTGAATTTTGAAGAATGGATTGTCATTTTTTTTTTTAGCATAAATCTCTATTAAAATAAAATTTTAGCAAATTTGAAGGGGTTTGATTTACAATTTGCATGATTTGTCGAGATTGCTTCCCATAGATTATATATATATATATATAGTAGCTACTATATATATATATAACTATATTATTATATATATTATACAATATAATATTATATATATATATATATATACTATATATATACTATATAATAATGATAATTAAGATTTTTTCTGACCTATCGATATTTAACTTACAAGTATCGAAGGAAACCCATTTGGGAATAGATAGATTTTTAACATGGTTTATACCCATTTTGTGAAAATGATAGAAATTTGAAAGGAAATAAATCGTATAGATTTTAACATGGTTTATACTCATTTTGGGAACTTTGGAAGCATTGTGAAACCAAATTTAACTTTATTACGAAAACTCCCTTTCCCCCCCCCCCCTTTTTTTTAATTTTAATAAACATCTTGAAGCTGAAGTTCACATAATTTGTGTTCCTATTTTTAAAGATTATTTCAACTTTGTGAAAATGATTTTTGTTATTATATTTTTTTAGCATTCTTGCATGATTTTGTTTCATAGTACATAAAAATGGCTTTATACTCATTTTGGGAAATAATGGAACGTTTGAAAGGAAATAAACTAGAAAGCTGAAAACTTATTAATTTTTAAAAAAAATAAAATCTCTAAGCAATAGTGGTCTTTTAAGAATTTATTTCAACTTGAAGAAATTTTTTTTTTTTGTGAACCATCTTGGCAAGATTTGGTTCATAGTACATAAAACGGTTATGTGGAAAGTTTAAGAAGGAATTGAAAGTACGAAAATGATTTAATAATTTAGCCATTCTTGCAAGATTTTGTTTCATAGTACATGAAAAGGTTTGTGAAATGTGTCGAATAAAGTCTAGTTATAAAAGAATAAAAGTTTGTTTTTTTTTTGGACAAGTAAAATACTTAAAGATGATTGATTCATAGTTTAAAATATTTTTTCGCAATATTAGAATATACTACAGTGATGCTGATGCGTTTTTAATTATCTAGCTTAGGTTTACGTTTACGGCAATGGCAATCAATCTAGGTTAGGTCTAGGATACGGCATACGATGATTAGTCTATGTTTAGGTCTGATCCTAACGCAATTGACAATCAATCTAGGTTTATGGTCTAATCCTACGGAATGACGATCGTCTAGAATAGGTCCATGCTGTTCGCGCTTTTAAGTCGAGGTTAAGGATAATAGTGTGGTTAGGTAGCACTATTTAATATTAGTATATAGTAAGTATATATATATTATTTATAATATATATTAGTATTATATATTAGTATATATATATATATACTATATAGTATATATATATACTGATGATCATTAGAAGGAACAAGTTTTCTATATATAATATATATATATATATATTATATATATATATATAATTATTATATATCTATATATATATATATATATAGTATATAGTATATTCTATATATAATATATATAATACTATATGTATAATATAATATTATATAGTATATATTTTTTTTATGAATGTTTTTTGATTTTTAGAGAAAATAGCAATTTTTTTGATTTTTTTGAGTATTTGATTTTTGTGATAAATATGTAATCCGCACAACTTTTCTTAACTTCGATATAGTATTATTTTTAAGTGATTTATGGAATTTTATTCATTCTATATAAAGCGAAAAACGGAAAATCTGGAAGGATTTTTTCAGATTCGTAACGTCCCGCGATATATAAATTGTAAACGAACTTTTTTTTAAGTTCGATATTGTATTAATTTGAAGTGATCTTTCTATATAATGGTGAAAATGCAATATTTAAGATAATGCTATAGTCTAACTGACACAATGAATACAGCTACACTAGTGTTAAGGGGCTTGCTACGGGATTATTTGTAATGTTGGATAAATGTTAACATCAGAAATAACATAAAGAGATGATCATGATTCAGTTACAAAGGGGAAGAATTTCGACGAGAGAGGTCTTGCTATAATAAGTTATTTAATTTTTTTTTTATTTCTATTGAAGTTAAATCACTTAAATATTCAAAAGAAATATATATATAGGTCTATATATATATATTATATATATATATATATATATTATATATATAATAATATATATATTATTATATATAATATATATATATAGTTATATATATTCATAGTATAATATATATATATATAGGTATCTATATACTATATATAATAAGTATTATTATAGTATATATATATTATATATTATATATATATATATAATACTAGTATCTGACCCATTAGAAATGTGTAGCAAAACAAAAAGTGAAAAAATCATTTATTTATATCACCTAATTTTTCTTGGGGCATTTCCTGGTATACACATTACATATGTTACAAACTAAATATAGTATACGATCCAAATATATATACGTATATATAGGTATATATATATTAGTATATAATATTAATATTATATATATAAACTATATTTATATATATTATGTATTATATATATAGATTATATAGTTACTTATCAACTCAGATTCTATACTCGTAGTTAGCACGAGTTACCAATTTATTAATAAACTATCATGCATTTACCAAATTCAGTGATTAGATAAATTATTTTTTTAAAGAAAATGAGCGGATTATTTATTAACATAATTCAAAAAAAATAAAATTTAAAAAAGAGTGTTTTTAAAAAAAAAAATAAAAAAAAAGAAATTGAACAAAAGTGCGAATCATCACCATTAGATAATGCTATTTTTCAATTCTTAAAAATGTGACTGTTTGTGCTCAAATCAAGATACGGATGATGTGGTGTGTAAGAATTTAGTAAATAAAATTGTGTATATTATGCCTATTGGCATCTATTAATGTACATTTTGATATTGCCAAAAGCGGCAAGAAAGAACCTAATTTTGTTTCTGTAAAAACGTGAGGCTCCTTTAATTAAGAAGAGAGAGAGAGGAGACGAGAGAGGAGAGGAGAGAGAGAGTAGAGAGAGAGAGAGAGAGAGGAGAGAGAGAGAGAGAGAAGAGAGAGAGAGAGAGAGAAGAGAAGGAGAGAGAGGAGAGGGAAGAGAGAGAGAGAGAGAGGAGAGAGAGGAGACGAGCGAGAAATCACTCACAAATCAGTAAGCTATCAAATTTTACTATGATATATATTAGTATATACTATATATATAATAGTATATGTTTGATATTATATATATATATATATTATATTATAGTATATAATATATATGTTATATATATATATATATATATATATAATATATATATAATAATATAGTTATTTAGATGGTGAGCGCCCAAGAAGCACATGCACATAACAAAAACAATAAAGCTACAGGAAAATAAATAAAATTTATATCAGGAGATTTTTTTATCCATGAAATAAAAAATAAATAAAAATAATTAAGATATTAGAAAATTTTAAATTGTTAGATGTTGAAAGGATCTGCATGATAATTGATCAATCTTATTTGGAGAAGAACGAAGGAGCTCCATCGCTCCGAGGGAACGTCAAAGTTGCAAATGTCGAATTTTTTTACACTAATATTTGCAAAGGTAAAGCCACATAGATGGACAGAGTCAGAGTTTCTCGGCCTACCGGGGGACGACGGAAGTCCCATCTGTCCCTCCGTTGGCTCGTAACCCCGCTAAAAAGAACATCATATAAATTAACTTTTCTCCAGAGCTTAATAAAAAAAAACAATATTTGGTACTCTTGTGCTGTACTACTGGCAGAAATGAGGTTGACACTTCTCATGTATCAAAAGATATTATGAGCTATAATTTTAAAGGTGTTATGAATAGGATTATAGAATAAATAATTTTTTAAGTTCACAGATGAAATTGTCTTGCTGAAGATCCAAAAGTGTATTTTAGAATTTCCAGGGCTGTTATAGTTTTTTTAGTTAACATGCATGATGCTTTTGGGAGGCTGGCATATATGATATTATATATATATTATATATATATATTATATATAGTTACTATATATATATATTATATATATAGTAATCATAATAGTAATAGATATTAATATTAATAGTATATACTATATATATATGGTTTTTATATTGGTTAGAGTTTAGCAAACACTACTATTCACTATATTTTATTATTCACTATATTTATCTGTACGATATTAATTGGACTGGCTATCCTTTTTTCTGAGTTATCTGAAATTGCAACAGATGTTTTTTCTTGCTTAATCAATTAATCACTAATTCTAGAAGATAAGATCACACTGCAGGTTTAATGTTTGTTTTTATTATTAAATCACATCATCACAATAGGCTTAACTGAATCGAGATAAAAGCTAAAAGGCGATTCAAACTACAAATACGAAATGAATCGATAGGCCTAATTAATGAGAGGCACGTCTCATAAGGTGGTTAAAATGTGCGGTATATGAATTCACCAATAGTTTCATGTAAGTTTGTTAGGTTATTTCACACTCGAAAAATTAATTAATCGGTATCGCAATTATCTAAACATAGGAATAAGGAAAAATACTCCTATCTTTAGTATTCACTAAACTAGTTCTCATCTTGGACAGCAGCGCAGAGTGAGAGCTTGCTGATCTGGCACAATAGGGACGCACGAAATTCTATTTTACGATAATGCGATAATATTTTTCATATTATAGTACGATTTGATCGTGATAGAGCTTTTCCGAAAAATGTTTTTCTTCGATTTTAATTTTTGCACAAGAATATAGTCTAGATTTTATTATTATTATTATTTTTATTATTATATTATTAATTATTGATTATAATTGTATTAATTAATTATAATATTTACTATTTAATTCATGTATTAATTAATTAATTTTATGACTAGCTGTATAAATATTATATTATATATATATATATATATAATATTATAATTATAGGATAATATATATATTATAATGATTATAGTAATATATAATATATAAGATATATTATATATATATAATTATTTATATTATATATATATGTTATATATAGTAATAGTATTATATTATAAATAATATATATATATATTGTGATAAATTAGTGGGCAATATCGAAAGGTTTTCGATGTTTTTAAAAATATCGATTATGACTTTTAAATTATGATTATGAATAAATATATTCACTTTAAGTAGTAATTTAAAAAATATTTATTTCTAAATATAAATACAGTATTTCATTCATTTTAAAAGCATGTATATTGGAAATAATTATTTTTAATAAATTCCCCTATCTTTTGTAAATATTTTTAGTTTACTTTAAAATTTTGCTTAAACAGTTAACCATGTAGCCTGGCAGGGTGCTTAATTATCTCGGAAACATTTTAAAAGCTAATCATCTCTTTATAACGTCCGCAAATTACGCTGCATTGATCGAAAAGCGAAATAAAACATAAACAGTAACCAAGCAATGACTACACCTACTACCCACGTACGCTGTCATCGTGCACAAGTCGCGACACATTACACGTCGCTGTGATGTATCTGCGACATCTGTGCTTACTACTGCGGCGCTATCACACTTGATAATCTAATATATAATTAATATTTTTTCTACTAATTTAAGATTTTAAAATTTAAAAAGTAATGATAAAATTATAAATAATTTATAAAATAAAATTATAAAAAATATATATGTATGGGTGATAGTAGTGATCTATAGTATACAAATTTAACCTGAAAACAGAAGGTAAATAGATAGATATATATATTTATATTATATATAACTAATTATATATACACACCCACACCTTAATAATCATATATACTAACCCCACACCACCACTACTCACTAATCACACTCACATATAGTATATATATATTAAACAAACTCACCTACTCACCTAGTAGTTATAGTTCACGACATGAATACTTTGATCGGATACAGACATTCACACCTCACACACACCCACAACACACACACACACCATATATATATATATATAAGTACCCATAACTTAAAAACGTTAATATACTATATAATTAATAATATCTATATATTATATATATATTATATACATATATATATATATATACTATATATATATAATCAATATATCATGTATATATATTATATACATTTTATATTATATTAACCCTCACTCTATATATTACTACATAACCTCACTATAACTCTAACATATATATTAACTATAATTATCTACTAATCTATATATATTACATAACATATATATATATATATATACTATACCCTATATATATATATTATATTATATATATATATATATATAATCTATATATAATATATATATATATTATATATCATTATAATACTATAATATATATATTATATATAGTATATAATTATTATTAATATATATAAAGGTAGTAATATAATATAATGATATATATAATATATGTATGAAATTATTTATATAGTAATATATATATACTATATAATATATCTATATATCCTAACCCCATATACTTATAACTGATATCGGTATCTAGTTAGTATATATATTATAATAATATATATATATATAGCAATATATATATTATATAATATTATATATATATATAATATACTATATATTTATATATTAGTATATATATATATAAATATATATATATAGTATATAAATTATATATAGTATATAGTATATATATATGTATATATATATATAATATTATATATATGTATTATTATATATAATATATATACGTATATATATCGTATTATAATACTACAATATATTATATATAGTATATAATATATACATTACATATATATATACTATAAATATACTATAATATATATAATATTATATACTATATTATATTATATAATATAGTAGTAAGTATATATACTTAATATATAGTAGATAGGGCTGGGTTATAGAGTAATACCGGAGTGTCAGGGAATAAAAGTAGATGTTATATATATATATATAGTAGTATATATATATATATTATATATATATACTATATATATATATTATACTATGATAATTACTCATATATATATCATATATAACCTATAGTATATTATATATTATATATTATCTATATAATATATATACACTACTCACTACTACCTATATATATATATATATCCTATATTAGTCTATATATAAGTATACTTGTGATATATATATATAATTATTTATATATATTTATCTATAGAAATTTTCAATATAGGATTATATGATAGTATAATATATATAGTATATATATTTATATACTATAGTATAAATATATATAGTATATAATATACTACTACCCCATCTATGTACCTAGTATATGTATATATACTATAGTATATAGTTATAATATATATATTTACCTATTATATATTTATATATATATTTATATATATTATATATTATACCTATATACTTCTATATATATATAATATATATTTATATTTATATAATATTTATATAATATCTACTATATTATACTATATATATATATATATTAAGGTAATATGTTATTATAATATATGTAATATATTAGTAATATATAGGGTGAAGAGTTTATATAGGAAAGGTACCTAGCTATACCTTATTTATATATATATGATACTATATATATATATGAGAATCAGCTTTATAAATATATTTATAAATAATATTTATAAATATATATCATAATAATATAGGTTAGTATGTATATAGTATACGTATAAGTATATATAGTATACATATATATATTATATATATAACTATTTATATATATTATATTATATCATATTATACATATATCTAATATATATATATATATTATATATATATTACATATATAATTTTATAATTATATATATATATATCTATAATATATATATATAGTATATATAATATATATATATATTATATATATATAGTTTCGTATATATATATAGTATATATTTAGCTAAATATAATATATAATAATACACGGTAATATATATATACTATATAAATATTATATATAGTACTATATAATTAATATTATATTATATCATATAATTTTAAGTATTAATATGAGTGTAGATAGTTATTATTAATATTCGCGGATTGCGGATGCGAGTATACTATTTAGTATATACAATGAGTATATATATATAAATATATATATATATCTAATATATTATATATATTATAGTAATTATAATATATAAATCTAATATATATATAAATTATATATATATCTATATACTATGTCTAATACCTATATAATATATATATATAATTAATATATATATATAATATTCTTAAGTATATGAAGTATTATAGGATATTATATATATCTATACTATACTATCTACCAGCATAATACTACATATACCTACTTACTATATAATATAATAGCTATATATATATATACTAATATAATACTCACTACATATATATATATAATATATAGGCTATTAGTATAATACATCATCCAGCGCCAGTATACTAACTCAATACTGTGTCCTAGTCCCTAGGTCAATATGTCAATAGTGATATATTAATATATAGATATAATTACCTCACTCTAAATATAATATATATAATATATATATATAAATAGTATATATATAATATATATTATATAATTATATATATATTAGTATAGTAATAGTTAAGTATATATAATATATATAGTAGTAATATATATATATTATATATATAGATATAGTATATTAAAAATATAATATATGATAATATAAATATTATATATATTATTACTATTATATACTATCTATATATTAAAAATATTATATAGTATAATATATAATATAATCTTTTAGTATGTAATATATATATATATTAATATATATGTATAAGTATATTATATATAACTAGTATATATATATAATAATATATATGTATTATATATTATATATATATATATATTATATATATATATATATTATATATATATATTATTATATATCTATAATAATATTAATAAATATATGATATATATATATGTCATTACTAAGTTAATTTACTATTTATATATTATATATTATATATATTATATATATCATTATTTATAGTTTATATATATATATATATATATACCTTTTATAATACTATCATATATATATATATATATATATTATATATATAGTATATTATATTAGCCCCTACTACTCCAGATATATATGATACATTATAATAATATAGTATACTACTATATATTATATATATATTATCTATATAATATATAAGTATTATAATATATTCATATATTATATAGTATATCTAGTTAATATAGCGGGCTCAAACCGGTAAGAGCGCGGCAGTCGCTGGCAAGGTCGTGGGTTTCGAACCTAGTTCGATCCGCTAGGTGAGAAATACCTAGAGAAGTTCCATCCTTGAATAGGGCTATGCGCGGGAGGTGTGACTTTAATATATATATATTATGAATAGTATATAATATATATAGTCTATATATTATATATAGTATAGTATATATATATATATATATAGTATATATATAATATCATAGTTTATACCTTCTTTTATCATGGAAATATGTTTTTCTATTTATTTAATAACATTTTACATTTCTTTATCTCAAATTAAAGGAAATTGACTTAATTCCTACAACAGACAATAATATTCCATGAACACACTTCCTCCATCACTTTAACTTACTTTTAAGCTCATTTTATGTACAATCCCTTTAAAAAATAAAAATAAATTTTTTATGTAGGCAATTTTTGTTAGCAAATTTTTTTTTTAGTAGCAATTTTGAACCTTTTATTTATTTTAACGCTGCAATTTTTTACTTCTTTTGTAAAAGTCAAAAAAAAAGTAACAAGTCAATCTTTCAATCTAATAATAATGTTATCGTAGTTCATAAATGACGATGTCATCTGAGTGAGAGACCCCATGTTGGAAGCGTCTTATCTCATTTTTAAATTAAAATAATGCGAGAATTATACAGTTTTCTGTGTGTAATTTATTTAATGCAGGACATCTGGAGAAGCGCACAGCCATTGCATTTTAAATTGAGTCTTTGGACCAATGATAGCGCCGATGTTTTGTGAAATGTGAGAAATGGGTAAATAGGAATTGGGAGAAGGGAATAGAACTTAAGATATTATAAGATATTCAAAATTGAATACTAGTGGCAAAACTTTGATACTTTGATTTATTGGTTCATTAAGAGTGTTATTTTATTTCTAAAAAATTAATTGAAAAATAATTATTAGTCAAGAGGTATTCAGGTAATTAATAGCAAAATCTGTTTGTTTATGTAATTGTGTTTGTATTCATCAATCTCCTTTTATTTGTAATGACATGCTTAAGATGTTTCCAACCATACATATGGATTATTATGCATTCTGATCCAAAGATACTCATAAATTAAATTGATTGATTTAAGTTTGTTTCGTAAATAAAATTAACGATTGAAATTTTTTTTATTTGAAAATATCTCGAACTTCTTTTTTGACGAACATTTTAGAAC
>JABUQX010098709.1:0-7500 GCA_015478945.1 Trachelipus rathkii
AGAGAGATCCACATGACCCAATACCATCTCACATACTTTCGATTTATTCTTTCATTTACCCCGCTTTCTTCACACCACACACTTTTCTGCTTCTAATAAGTTAAATTCCTCATTTTTATTAAAATTCTCTCATTGTTAGCATGCCCCCTAAGATTGGTCATCTGAACACATTTGAACTTAGATCTATACTTCTTATTCCAGACCATAGTCCCTTCAACTACCCATACAATAAAACATCAAGGTAAACAACATACCCTCATGTAAGAACTCTAGCGCACTCAAAGACTTAGTCCCCTTTACATTCACCACGATTTATTGCAACCAGCAAACCTTCCTGTCATTCACAAACTTTTCCCTACTACCTCTGCATCATCCCATTCCCTCTCATCCACACATAACCCTAAATATTTAACTCAGACACTTTGCTCCAGCTGCTCACCATCCAAACATAACTCACACTGAGGACTGTCCTCACTCACAACCATAACCTTACTCTTATCTATTTTTTACTTTCAAACCCCTACTTTTACATACCGCTGCCAAATCTCTCTACCAATCCCTGCTCAAACTCTCTTCAGATTCGCCACACAGAACCAAATGAATCCGATATAATAGGTAGGGCACCTCCACTCATCTCATTCTCCATCATTCTACACCATTTTCTCTGCATCCCCCACCTCGATTTCTGGCAATAACCCCATCCATTATACAAAATGAAATAACCTAGGAGACATAACACAACCCTGTCTCACTCCGTTATTAATCCAAAACCAATCACCATTGACACCATTTTTTCTTACACACGCTTCAACTATCGTCATACATACTTGATTCCATTCAGAAGCCTACCACCAACACCAAATATATCTCACTAATACCTGCCATAAAGCTTCCTTCCCTATTAACTCTATCATACGCCTGTTGTAAATCCATAAAACCTAAATATAATTTTATTTCTTCTCCTCCATCATTTTCTCAATCTTTGTTTCAATGTAAAGATTTGATCCACAATCCTCTACTAGCACTCCTAAACGCACCTTGTTCTCACAATCAGTCTCTCAGTCACTCGATGCACTCTTTCGACGACCAAAAATACCAAGCATATACCTTCCCTAACAACACTCAATAAACTTATCCCCCTATAATTTCTAACAGTTCCCCTTTTCTCCCTACCCTTATATAAGGGTACTATTACCGCTCTCGTCCAATCCCTTGGAATTATATACCTCCATAAACGCTTTATTAACAACACGACTTCCAAATCCAATCAATCAACTATCTCGCCTCCGCTCTTGATAATTTCACTAGTAATTTCATCTATAACCTGCAAGATTTACCCATTCTTTAAACTTTCTCACTGCTACCCATACCGTCCCTCCTTACTAATAACCTGCATCCTAAAAATACATATTCCTTCTTGCAACCATCAAAACCACACACATTCACTACACCTGCATCATTACGTTAATATTGTGCCAGATTTTCCGAAGTGTTTTTCCACACTGCCCACTCACATCCATTTCATCAGTTACAAAAGCACCAGCCCTATTCATTATTCTAAGCAGAATTCCAGCCTTATTCTCATTCTTAACGGCTTTTGCCGCGCTTCGCTTCCAAGAAAGAGCTTCTATTCGTTGAAAATGTCCCTCATTTAATCCCTCCTTCGCAACTGTTCATTTACCTCTTTGTTTTCTCCTACGTATACAACCTTTTAGTATTTCTTTTTTTCCTCCCTTATATAATTCAAGCATCTTTCTTTGAAACTTCATCATTTGCTTTTAGTACATTCACCACGCTTCTTTTTAGCCTTACCGCTTTTCCAATCACTCTTCATTCCACCATTTTCGCTGGTAAACATTCTTACTTCCTACTACTTTAGCACATCCACACACTTCCTTTGCACTACTAACAATTGCTTCCTTCATTTGCCCCGAGATTTGTTCAGTATCAACTCGTTCACATTCAAAACCGATTTACAGGAGAGCTTTACATACTTATGCCTTATTGTCTTGTTCACTTTAACTTCTCACTTAATTTTTACCTACTTCCTTTCGTTATCACCTTCTCCTCCATCCAAGCCCCCACTAATTTTATCATCGGCATAAGATGACCATATATATATATATATATATGTAATATATATATATATAATATATATATAAATTATATATAATATATATATATATATAATATATATATATATATATATATAATATATATATATATAATATATATATATAATGTATATATATATATATATATATATATATATATATATATATACATATATTATATATATATATATATATATATATATATATATATATATATACTATATATATAATATATATATATATATATATATATATATATATATATATATACTATAATAATATATATATATAATATATATATTATATATATATATTATTTGTAAAAGTATTACACGGCAATGTAGGGGGGCTCGAGCCGACGGGGAAACAGAGGGGGGACGTTTTCCCATACCCCGTAGAGGGAAGGAGCGGAGGAACCCCCGCGACAACCAAAATACTAAAGAGCGGGGGTTCCGGAGACCTTCCCCGAAGGGGAATTAGTCCTACCCCGTAGTTCCCGGGAAGGCCGAGAGACCCGATCCTGCCATCGGTTGGCGGCATACCCTTGGGTATTCTTTAGTTAAAAAAAAAAAAAGCAATTTAATATAAAAGCCTATTTATTTTAACGAGTAAACAATAAAATGTCTTCTAAATAGGCTTCTTATTCATCTACTATCAATTATTAACAATAACTTTTTTTATTTATCTTTATTTTTTTTTACATTTTCCTATCTAAAATTTACCAGGATTCCAAAATGTATTTCCTTTTCGCTGTAGCTATTGTAGTTTTGAGATTTTTTTTTTCATTTTTTTTTTTTTTTTTTTTTACAATTTTCCGCAACTAAAATGTTACCAGGACTCCAACAATGTATTCCTTTTCCCTGTAGCTATTGTAGTTTTTGAGATATGAATTGAGATATTTGTGGTTATATATATATATATTATATATATATATATATATATATATATATATAGTATTATATATATATATATATATATATATAGTTATTTATATTATATATAAGTATATTTGTTTTTAGTTTCTATAATATCTTTATATATATAATATAATATATATATATATATATATATATATATATATATATATATATATATATATATATATATTTCACAGTGGCGTAATTATGGGGGGGGATATGGGTGTCAGATCACCCCCCAGAGCCTCTTGCCTACATCGTCGTTAATGCCATTAAAATTTTATTATTATTATTATTATTATTATTATTATTATTATTATTATTATTATTATTATTATTATTATTATTATTATTATTATTATTATTATTATTATTATTATTAGCGAATATTCATTTTTGTATGGTGTTCCCGTGTTAATATTTATTAATTAATTTAGTCGAAACGACACTTAGAAATGGCTGAAAAAAGGGTTAAACAGCAGGTTTCCATTTCAAAACTCTTAATAAAAAGACAAAAAAAAGAGGACTGAGGAAATTTCTAGTGCTTTTTATAAAGCTACAGAACCTTTTCATACTTTAGTACCCGAAGCTTCCACATCTGTGGAGAATGAATCCAGACCTAATAATATAAGCTTGTACATAAACCAGAACCGCTCCCAAAGAACTTCTGGCGAAATACGGGAAATTTTAGACAACGTATGGAAACCAACTGAAGATTTTACCTTTCCTGGCACAGAACACGTATCAAAACCACGCTCTACAGAAAATGAAGAAAGGAGAGCCTATATACTTCGCTTTCAGTATCATTGGCTGAAATGCTTTCATTGGTTAGTATCTTCGGCAGTGGAAAATATGCATGCTGAAAAATTTGTGTATTTATTTAAGAAGTATGACGGCAGCTTGTCGTCGCCCAGCGATTTCTCAAAACTATTAGAGCTATCGCTTTGAAACTTGTTATATAGGGTAATGGTTTGTTAAACTGATCACATGCGAGTTTTCAAGTCTCTAGGTTGTATATAGGGGGTACCTCTCCACGAGGAGTAGCTGAATATGTCGATACGCACGGGCCCTTTTTTAAAACGCTTCCATTGCCGGTAAAGATTATGCCTAACGGTTCCCATTCGAACAGGTGTTCGATTGGGTTTGTTATTTTTTTTTTTATTTATTTATTTATTTATTTATTTATTTATTTATTTATTTATTTATCATTATTATTATTATTATTATTATTATTATTATTATTATTATTATTATTATTATTATTATTATTATTATTATTATTATTATTATTATTATTATTATTATTATTATTATTATTATTATTATTATTACGGTCAAAAAATTGAGCTCACGCAGTGAGCTCATTTTGAGGCCGACTTCAGCTCAGCCCTCGGGTCCATTGAAACTTCAGCTCCGACTCCGGTTGCGACTCAGCACCGCACCGCACCGTACCGCTCCGATATATAAATATATATAATATAATATATATATAGATATCTATATATTTATATTTTATAAAAATATAGATATATATATATATATATATCGATATATACAATATATATATATATATAATATATATATAAGTGAAATGAATTTTAGGCTCCAGCTCCGGCTCCGGCTCAGCCTATGACTCCGATATATATCTACAAGGGTTAGAGTTATCATATCGGGTTAAAATTTGGAGGGGGTTAGATGGTGAGGTAGCCTTGTCGTAGACGAAGTTACGTCCCCGTGCCCCGATGAAGGTCCCCACCCCCCTAAAAAATCGAAAGTGTTCGTATAAGGCTGAAATTTGTTGAGAGGATTCAGAGTTGAATTTCTTAGAAATACTTGATATGTGAATCTGGGGAGTTGGCTCCGGCACCGGGCTGGAGCCGATGCGGTGCTGAGTTAATAAACACTCGTATAACAACAATGTTGGTGTACTTATATAGGTTATCGAACCCGTAGATCTCGAATATGATGGTTATAAGACCGTATAGGGTATCTAGGACCCCCGTATATTAAAAAAGAGAGAGAGAGAGAGAGAGAGAGAGAGAGAGAGAGAGAGAGAGAGAGAGAGAGAGAGAGAGAGAGAGAGAGAGAGAGAGAGAGAGAGAGAAAAGAGAGAGAGAAGAGAGGAGAGAGAGAGAGAGAGAAGAGAGAGAGAGAGAGAGAGAGAGAGAGAGAGAGAGAGAGAGAGAGAGAGAGAGAACGGGGCCATGTAAGTGCAATATTTTCCATATAGTTGTATGGGAACGATGCTTTCACATCAAAATGCCAAATAATGCCCGCCAAAATATCTTATAACAGTTAAATATTAAGAACAACCAATGAGAGAGGGCCAGATTTGAAATGTAAGGTGGAGAAGGCGTCATCAATGCCCTACACCGGGATGCCGCTTTGCTATAGTGCGGAAGGCGGACGTGCTGAAGCTCGTCTGCCCCTATATTCAAACTTATGGAATTTATTATTATAAACCTTATTGTGAAATTATATTATTATATCAATCATTGTTTAATTGCCCAAGCAAACAAAGTGATTTTGTAAAATTTATACTTCATACAAGCTAAATGCTTAGCGCCAATACTTAGTCAGATAACCGGCAGCTTTGCCGATATATAATATGGGGCTTTAATTGCTGTGTTTATAAAACTTAAATATACATGTGCCATTATTAAATTACATGCTATTTCATTATTGTTGATGTACTATAAAATTTCACTTTGCAAATTAATAAAACTTTTGTCGCACCACAAATTTCACTAATCAATCCCCCTCATCTCATTAATCATAACTGGACTGATTTAATAGCAGTCTATATATATATATATATATATATATATATATATATATATATATATATATATTTATAATATATATATATATATATCATATATAATATATAATATATATATATATATATATATAATATATATATATATATATATATATATATAAGAGAGAGAGAGATGAGAAAGAGAGAGAGAGAAGAGAGGAGAGGAGAATTCAAAATTCTTTTTTTTTTCAAATTTATTCGTGCGATTTCATTGGGTGAACGAAAATTTCGCACTCGCGAATTTTCGTATTTTTTCGCTCGTACAGCAAGGTATGACGCTTGGTCTAGTTCTATATATTATTATATGAAATATGAAGATCTATGTACGCCCATAGCTTGGAATTTTACTCTTAAGAACAGAGTAGGAAGGAAAATTTCCAAATGAATTTAATTATTATAATTGTTTTTACTAAAGTATTTGCTTTTCTTTAATTTATTTTATAAATCATTTTCTTTTTTTCACTTTCAAATAGCAGTAGCCATATTTAAAGAAGATTTAAGATCGGTGTTTATTTTTTGTAAGTGTGTGTTGGTAGGAGCTAGTCCTACTGCCTACCCTTTGTGTATGCACATGCAAGGAAAGAAAAAACTGTGGATGTAATATAACACTTTTTAACAGTGCTTCATCTCGAGAAGCATCTGTGCCTCTCCAGTTTTAAATTACATCTAAAGAGTCTAATACAGGCATTAAAAGTTCAAAGAAATCACCCGCAGAATGGTATTCAGGGCTGCGGAGTCGGAGTCGGAGTCGGTTTTTAAAGTTTTAACTTTCATTGATAATTCTGAATTTTTCGATTTCTTTACACAAAATGTCTTTTCTTTTTGGTGAACTAAAAAAAAAATCATGTGCTTTGTTTTTGCAATGACTTCAATGCAACATCGAATTCCTAACTTCACAAGACTTGGACACAGCTAAATTCAGTAATGGAGTTAACTGCAAGTGATAATCTTAGAAAACGTGTGCTTACTACTCCGTTGAAGGCACCTGACATCGCCGCAGCTCCATCATATCCTTGACTCCGAAGATGCGCTGTATCAATGCCTAAATAATTGAAAACTTTCTAAAATTAGATCAGCCAGTCCTGTGCCTGTTAAATCACATGTAGAAACAAAATTTAGAAAAATTTCACAGAGTTTTAGTGTCTCAGTATTAACATATCTAGCACAAATGGAAACTTGCCAAACGCCGGAGATATCCGAAGTTACATCTACAAGAGCTGCAAAACATTCAGCCTTGTTAACAGTGTCAACAACATGCCTCAACAAAATAGCATTGCAGGTTTCTATTATGGAATTTTGATTTTGTAGACTAAGATATTTAAAACTCTCTCCCTCTAAAAAAGTCTGCAGGCTGAAATCATCATTTGCTCTATACCATAGTATTGTCCAAAGGTTTCCTTCATTATCCTTGGGCTCTTCTGACATAGATATTTTACCAGAATCTCGATGGTCACGAAGAGCCAATTCTTACCGACCACACAGTAATACAGTCTCAATTATTGGAACAAGTCGTTTTCTGTTCTCCAATAGTTTTTGCGGCCTTTCCTTAATTATTTTGTTTTGAATTGGCAGTTCAGGCATTTCCTTCGCTTGATCAAAACTCTCAGCATCATCAACACAATCTATGTGGTATTAATGAAGCATGGCA
>JABUQX010098709.1:12500-15707 GCA_015478945.1 Trachelipus rathkii
ATATTTATATATATAATTATCGTATATAATATATATTATTACTAATTATATTAATTAATACATATATATATATAGCGATAGGTTAGATAAATACCTACCTATTATGCACTACTATACTTAAATAAAATAATAAATGTATAATTAATGAATATTACTGAAATTATATTTTATCCAATTAACTAATATTATATAAATCTCCCGTATTCTAAATTATATAATGTAAAATAATAGCTACAATATGTCAATAAATAATATAATTATATATATACTAATATCATCCACTATACTTATATCTACATATATCATAATATTATATTATATTATATATATTAATTTATATGGATGATGCATCTTATGCTATCTATGTTTAGTAATAAATACTTAATAATATTTTTTATTATTCTCTAAATATTTTGATTATCTTTTAGAGCTATTTATAGTCATCAACTTAATGGTTAAGCAATATTAAGTATGTATATATATTATTAATAGATAATCTGTGTAGGCTACACGGAATAGCAATAATATTTATGTATTTGTTTAAGAAATTCGTTAATAATTCGAATAATATAATTTTATTTAGTTACAATTAATCATATTCATAAAATGCAAAATTAATTTGTTAATAAATTTTTTGTATGATATAAATCGAAAATAAATTTTATCATATAGAATGATTAGCAATGAGAATACTCGTACAACGTGGCTGGCCGTATACCTATAAGTCATATATATATATATAATATATATATAGTATAAATATATATATCATTATATATATATAATTATATATATATATATATATATATATTATATATATATATATATACGATTTAGCATACATTAATTAATATATATATATATATATATATATATATATTATATATATATATTCTCAGTAAATATAATAAAAAAAAATCCGCTCGGCGCCAACTCTTTAACCTGTGCTAATGATTTGAGCGCACAAAATTTTTTAGGTAATTCAACAGAATCCATATAATGGTAGAAAGCGAGAGCGAGCGTGAAATAACATAGGCAGAATGGAAAATAAGGCGTTCAAATTGAAAGTACAACAGAAAAGATTTCCCTTTACAAACGTTTACAATATAAAATAAGCGAATGGGAAGTTTAAAAGCATTTAATTTTTAAATATTTAAAAAAAAAAAAAAAAAAAAAAAATATTGAATCATTGTGTACAAAATTATCTGCACTTCCAGAAAAACACAAATATTCACTATTCTAAAGTGTAATAAAAAAATGTTATTAGCTGTATAAAGGATTTTGCTGTGCCCTGACTGCCACCTAATGGAGGGGTTATTATTTTTTTATTTTTCCTCTTTTTTATTATTTTTTGCTCTTTGCTCTTTTTATTATTTTTATTTTGATGTTTCTGGAAATTCTTACTTAGTCTTTTTTTTTTTATTTTTTTTTCTCTTTAAGTCCTTAGTTTTTTATTTAATTGTTTATTTTTTTTCATTATTTTATTGATATATCTGTTTATTTTTTTTATTTTTTTTATTTTTTTTATTTTTTTGTTTTTTTATTTTGATTTAATTTCTTTTTTTTTTGTTTCTTTTGTTATTTTTTTTTTTTTTTTTTTTTTTTTGTTTTATTTTATTTTTTTTCTTTTTTTATTTTGTTTTTTTTGTTTTTTTAATTTAAACATATTTCTGTTCAGATTTTTTTTTTTTTTTTTTTTTTTTTTTTTTTTTTTTTTTTTTTTTTTTTTTTTTTTTTTTTTTTTTTTTTTTTTTTTTTTTTTTTTTTTTGTTTTTTTTTTTTTTTTTTTTTTTTTTTTTTTTTTTTTTTGTTTTTTTTTTTTTTTTTTTTTTTTTTTTTTTTTTTTTTTTTTTTTTTTATTTTTTTTTTGTTTTTTTTTTTTTTTTTTTTTTTTTTTTTTTTTTTTTTTTTTTTTTTTTTTTTTTTTTTTTGTTTTTTTTTTTTTTTTTTTTTTTTTTTTTTTTTTTTTTTTTTTTTTTTTTTTTTTTTTTTTTTTTTTTTTTTTTTTTTTTTTTTCTTGCATTTTTCTATATTATATACAGTTATATATATATATATATATAATTAAATATATAAATTATTATATAATATCTATAATTATTTAATATATATAATAGTATATTATAATAATAGTATATATTTAATATATATATATATTATAGCATATTATATTATATTATATTTATATATATATATAATATATATATATATATATATATATATATATATATATATATATATTTTTTTATATATATATATATATACATATATATATTATATATATATATCATATATATATATATATATATATATATATATATATATATATTTATATATACTAATGAAATTTTCTCTTTATATATTATATATATATATATATTATATATATATATAGTATATAATATATACTACTCGGTCAAAATTAACGTACCACAAGGGTACGTGGCGAAGGTTGGGTAGAAAAGGTTAAAGAATGCCAAGCCACTTATCTGGACAATGAATAACCATGGTGGATTCCTCCCCAGAACCGTAGGTTGATAGAGTGCGAGGAAAAGGTGCAGCCAAAGGGTCTCGCAGTATGGTTCGGAGGTTTAGCACTGTAAACACATAATGTTGGTACGTACGGCGACGGCTGCAGGGGATCTTGGGTCTGTCTCAATACCGTGTATGACCCCCTCTGGCACGGATGACTGCCTGACACCGTCCTAGCATGCTCTCGATGAGTGGGCAAATGTCCTGGACAGTGATTTGATCCCATTCGTCGTGCAGTGCCTATCGCAGGTCCGGGAGGGTCCGTGGAGGGGGTTGCAGCTGTCCGATCCGACGTTTCAAGATATCACACAAATGTTCGATTGGGTTGAGGTCCGGACTATATGCTGGTCCCTCCAACGCCGTTATTTGAACCGTCCTAATGTAGCCGTTCACACATTGGGCCTTGTGTGGTCTTGCATTGACATGTATTAGGATGAAAGAGTCACCGATGTAGGGGGCATATGACACGACATAGGGTTCAAGGATGTCTGTGAAATACATTACGGCTGTAAGAGTGCCTCCATCGAAGATGTGCAACTCCGTTGGCCCCGATAAAGAGATGCCTCCCCAGACCATAACCAACCCACCTCCAAATGACGGCACCTGCAGCGCATTGCATTGCGCGAACCTCTCCGTTGGTCGTCGGTATACTCTAGCATGCCTGTCCGAGGCGTA
>JABUQX010098710.1:0-15923 GCA_015478945.1 Trachelipus rathkii
GCAAACAGAGGGTGGAATAAGCGTGCAAACAGTAGGTTATAAATGCAAATTAGAGATGGAATAAGCGGCAGCAAGAAAAAGAAATAGGGCCCTGCCCAAGGAGAGATAGTAAATGAAACCTGCAAACAGAACTAGAGAATACCGCGACTGTGTGCAAATAGAGATGTTGATAATCGTGCAAACAGAAGTAGGAATATGCGTGCAAACAGAGAAGTGATAAAACGTTCAAACAGAATTACGAATAGGCGTGTAAACAGAGATGGGAATAAGCGTGCAAATAGAAGTAGGAATAGGCCTAAAAAACAAAATGGAAATAAGCGTGCAAACAGAAATAAGAATAGGCGGACTACCAGAAATGATAATAAGCGTGCAAACAGAAGCAGGAATAGGGTTGCAAACAGGGATTGGAATAAGTATGCAAACAGAGAAAGGAATAGGCGTGCAAGCAGAGATGAGAATAAGCTTTCAAAGAGAATCAGGAATAGGCGTGCTATCAGAGATGGGTATAAGTGTTCATACAGAAGTTGGAATAGTCCTGCAAAAAAGATTGGAATATGCTTGCAAAGAGAAATAGGAAGAGGCGAGCAAAGAGAGATGTGAATAAAGTTGTAAGCAAAAGTAGGAATATGCATGCAAAAATAGAAGGAAATTAGCAAGCATGCAAACAGACGAAGGAATATGAATGCAAACAGAGATTGGAAAAAGTGTGCAAACAAAAATAGTAATGTGCATGCAAACAAAGATGGGAATAATCGTGCAAACATAAGTAAGAATAGGCGTGTAAACAGAGACGGGAAAAAGCATGCAAACAGAAGTAGGAAAAGGCGTGCAAACAGAGATGGGAATAAGCATGCAAACAGAAAAAGGAATTAGAGTGCAAACAGATATGGGAAAAAGCGTGCAAACAGAATTAGGAATAGGCGTGCAAAAAGAGATGGAATAAGCGTGCAAACAAAAGTAAGAATAGTGGAGCAAACAGAGATGATAATAAGCGTGCAAAAAGAAGTGTGAATAGGCGTGCAAACAAAGATGAGAATAAGTATGTAAACAGAAGTAGGAATAGGCGTGCAAACAAAGATGGGAATACGAGTGCAAATAGAAAAAGGAATAGGCATGCAAGCAGAGATGGGAATAACCGTTCAAAAAGAAGTGTGAAGATTCTGTAAACGGAGATCCGAATAAGCGTGCAAGCAGAAGTAGAAATAGGTGTGCAAACTGAGAAATAATAAGTGTGCAAACAGAATAAGGAATAGGCGTAAAAATACAAGTAGGAATAGTCGTGCAAATAGAGATGGGAATAAGAATGCAAACAGAAGAAGAAACTGACGTTCAAACAGAATTGGAATAAGCGTGCAAACAGAAGTAGGAATAGGCTAACAAACAGAGATGGTAATAAGGGTGCAAACAGAGAAACAAATACATGTGCAAACAGAGATGGGAATAAGCGTGCATACAGAAGAGGGTACAAGCTTGCAAGAAGAGATGGGAATAAGAGTGCAAAGAGAAGCTTGAATAGGGGTGCAAACAGGGACGGGAAAAAGCATGCAATCAGAAATAGGAATTGACGTGCAAAGAGAGATGGGAATAAACGTGAAAACAAAAGTAAGAATAAGCCTGGAAACAGTGACGGTGATAATCGTGCAAAAAGAAGTTTGAATAGGCGTGGTCAAACAGAGATTGGAATATACATGCAAGCGGAGGCAGGAATAGGTGTGCAAACAGAGATGTGAGTAAACTTTCAAACAGATTTTAAAATAGGCATGAAAACAGAGATTTGAATATGTGTGCAAATAGAAGAAGGAATATGCCTGCAAACATAGATAGGAATAAGCGTACAAAATGAAGTAGGTTTTGGCCTGTAAACAGATATCTGAATAAGTGTGCAAACAGAAAATAGGATGGTAGTGCAAACCGAAATAGGAATAAGCAAGCAAAAAGAAGTAGGAATAGGCGGGCAAAAAGATATCGGAATAACCTGCAAACAGAAGGTATGAATAGTGGTGCAAACTGAGATGGTAATAAGCATGCAAATAAAAGTAAGAATAGTGGATCAAACAGAGATGGTAATAAGCGTGCAAAAAGAAGTGTGAATAGGCGTGCAAACAAAGATGAGAATAAGCATGCAAACAGAAGTAGGAATAGGCGTGCAAACAAAGATGAGAATACGAGTGCAAATAGAAAAAGGAATAGGCATGCAAGCAGAGATGGGAATAACCATTCAAAAAGAAGTGTGAATAGGCTGTAAACGGAGATCTGAATAAGCGTGCAAGCAGAAGTAGAAATAGGTGTGCAAACAGAGAAAAGAATAAGCGTGCAAACAGAATAAGGAATACGCGTGCAAATACAAGTAGGAATAGGCGTGCAAACAGATATGGGAGTAAGCGTGCAAACAGCAGTACGGATAGGCATGCAAACAGAGATGGGAATAAGAATGCAAACAGAAGAAGGAACTGACGTTCAAACAGAATTGGAATAAAGCGTGCAAAACCAGAAATAGGAATAGGCTAACAATACATGAGATGGTAATAAGGGTGAAAAAAGAGAAACAAATAGGTGTGTAAACAGAATTAGGAATAGGCCTGAAAACAGAGATTTGAATATGTGTGCAAATAGAAGAATTAATATGCCTGCAAAACAGAGATAGGAATAAGCGTGCAAAATGAAGTAGGATTAGGCCTGTAAACAGATATCTGAATAAGTGTGCAAACAGAAAAAGGGATAGGAGTACAAACCAAAATGGGAATAAGCAAGCAAAAAGAAATAGGAATAGGCGGGCAAAATGATATCGGAATAACGTGCAAACAGAGGTATGAATAGTGGTGCAAACTGAGATGGGAATAAGCGTGCAAGCAGAAGTGTGAATAGGCATGCAAAAAAAGATGACAATAAGAGTGGAAACAGATTTTGGAATAAACTTGCAAGCAGAGATATAAAAAGCGTGCAAACAGAAGCAGTAATAGGCCTGCAAACAGAGATGAAAATAAGCGTGCAAACAAAAGTAGGGATAGGCGTGCAAACAGAGATGGAAATAAGCGGGCAAAATAACAAGCGATTAGGCGTGCGAAACGAGAGATGGTAATAACCGCTTCAAAAAGAAGGTGAAATAGTCTGTAAACATGGTTAAGAATAAGCGTGTAAACAGAAGTAGGGCCAATAAGGTTACAAAAATGAGATAGAAATAAGCGTGCAAACAGAAACAGGAATAGGTGTGAAAACACAAGTAGGAATAGACGTGCAAACAGAGATGGGAATAAGCGTACAAACAGAAAAAGGAATAGGCGGGCAAAAAGACATGGGATTAAAGAATGCAAACAGAAGAGAGGAACAGACGTGCAAAAAGAGATGGTAATAAGCGTTCAAACAGAAGTAGGAATAGGCGAGCAAACAGAGATGGAATAAGGTTGCAAGCAGCAGAAAAGGAATGTCTGCAAACGAGATGGAATAAGCCTGCCTATCTGAAGTGTGAATAGGCGTGCAAACAGAGATGGGAATAAGAGTGCAAACAGAAGTAGGAATAGAAGTAGGAGTATGTGTGAAAACAGAGATAGAAATAAGCGTGCAAAAAGAAACAGGAATAAAAGTGAAAACATACATGGGAATAAGAATGCAAACAGAGAAAGGAATAGGCATGCAAACAGAGATGGGGAATAGACGTGCAAAAAAAGGAAGGTGGAATAGAGAAATAGTTAGATAAGAGGGAAAAATAGAAAAAAAGAATAGGCCTGCAAACAGAGATGGGAATAAAATTTCAAAAAGAAGTGTGAATAGTCGTGTAAACAGAAATTGGAATAAGCGTGCAAACAGAAGTAAAGTAGGCGTGCAAACAGACATGGAAATAAGAATGCAAACAGAAGAAGGAACAGACGTGCAAACAGAGACAATTTTGTGTGCAAACAGAAGTAAGAATAGGCGAGCAAACAGAAATGGTAAGAAATTTGCAAATAGAGCAAGAAATAGGTGGGCAAACAGAGATGGGAATAAGCGTGCATACAGATGTAGGAACAGGCGTGCCAAGCGAGATGGAAAAAGCGTGAAAACAGAAGGTTAGGAGATAATGAGCAAAGGACAGGGGGGAATAACGTGCAAACAGACAGTGTGGAATAAGGAATACAAATAGTGACGGGAATAAGAGTGCAAACAAGAAGTAGGAATAAGCGTGCAAACAGAGAGAGAAATAGGCGTACAAGCAGAAGCAGGAATAGTGGTGCAAACAAAGACGGGGAAAACAGCGAAGTAGCAATTGGCGGTCAAACCGAGATGAAAATAAACGTACAAACAGAAGTAGGAATAAGCGTGCAAACAGAGATGGTGATAATCGTGCTAAAACGGAGTTGGAATAGGAGTTCAAAAAGAGATGGGAATAATCGTGCAGGCAGAAGGTTGAATAGGCGTGCAAACTGGGATTAGAGTTTGCGCGCAAACAGGGTTAGGAATAGGTTTTAAAAAGAGATGTGAATAAGCTTTCAAACAGAATTTAGAGTAGGCTTGAAAACAGAGATGGGAATAAGCGTGCAAACAGAAGGAGGAATAGGTATGCAAAAAGATAGAGAGTGGGGAAAATCTTGCAAACAGAGTTAAGAATTTTTGTGCAAACAGAGATGTGAATAAGCTTGCAAATACAACTTCGAGTAGGAGTGCAAAAAGAGATGAGAATAAGAGTGGAAACAGAAGTAGGAATATGCGTGCAAACAGAGGAAGAAATAAAATTGAAAACAAAGAAGGGAATAAGCGTGTGAACAGAAGCAGGAATAGGTGTGCAAGCAGAGATGGAAATAAACGTAAAAACAGAGAAAGAATTAGGAATGCAAACAGTGATGGGAATAAACGTGCAAACAGAAGTATGAATAGTTGTGCAAGAGGAGATGGGAATTAGCGTGCAAACAGAAGTGGGAAGAGTGGTGCAAACAGAGATGGGAATAAGCGTGCAAACAGAAGTGTGAATAGGAGTGCAAACAGAGATGGAAATAAGCGTGCAATTAGAAATAGGAATAATCATGCGAACAGAGATAGGAATAAGGGTGCAAACAGAAGCAGAAATAGGCTTTCAAACGGAGAGGGAAATAAGCGTGCAAACAGAAGTAGGAATACATGTGCAAACAGAGATGTGAATAAGCGTGCAAACAGAAATAGGAATAGAAGTGCAAAGAGAGATAGGAATAAGCGGGCAAACAGAAAAAAATAGGTGTGCATATAGAGATAAGAATAAACCTGCAAACAGAACTAGGAATAGGTGTGCAAATATAGATGGTGGTAATAGTGCAAACAGAAGTAGGAATAGGTATGCAAACAGAAATGGGGAATAAGCGTGCAGACAGAAGTGGGAATAGACGTTCAAACAGAGGTGGGAATAAAGGTGCAAACAGAAGTAGAATTAGGCGTGCAAAAAGAGATGGAAATAAGCGTGCAAACAGAGAAAAAAAACAGGCGTTCAAACAGAGAGGGGAATAAGCATGCAAACAGAAATAGGAATTTGCGTGGAAACAGATGTGAAAAAGCGTGCAAACGCAAGTTGGAGTAGGAGTGAAAAAAGAGATGGGAATAAGCAAGGAAACAGAAGTAAGAATAGGCGTGCAAACAGAGATGGGAATAGGCGTGCAAACAGAAATAGAAATAAGTGTAAAAACAAAGATGGGAATAAGCGTGCAAACGGAAGTAGGAATAGTCGCGTAAGAAGAGATTGGAATAAGCATGCAAAAAAAGTAAGAATGGTGGTGCAAACAGAGATGTGAATAAGAGTGCAAGCAGAAGTTTGAATGGGCGTGCAATCAGAGATGGAAATAAGCGTGCAAACAGAAGTAGGAATAATTATGCGAAAAGAGATAGGAATGAGCGTGCAAACAGAAGCAGGAATAGCGTTCAACAGAGAGTTGAATAAGCGTGCAAACAGAAGTAGGAATACGCGTGCAAACAGAGATGGGAATAAGCGTGCACACAGAAACAGGAATAGAAATGAAAATAGAGATGGGAATAAGCAGGCAAACAGAAAAAGAATAGGCGTGCAAGCAGAGATAGGAATAAACCTGCAAACAGAACTATGAATAGAAGTGCAAATAGAGATGGTGATAATAATGCAAGCATAAGTAGGAATATGCGTGCAAACAGAGTTGTGATAAAGATTCAAACAGATTTACGAATAGGCGTGTAAACAGAGATGGGAATAAGCGTGCAAAGAGAAGTAGGAATAGGCCTAAAAAAACAAGATGGAAATAAGCGTGCAAACAGAAATAAGAATAGGCGGGCAAAAATAGATGGGAATAAGCGTGCAAACAGAAGCAGGAATAGGGGTGAAAACAGAGAAAAGAATAGGCGTGCAAGCAGAGATGAGAATAAGCTTTCATAGAGAATCAGGCGTGCTATCAGAGATGGGAATAAGTGTTCATACAGAAGTTGGAATAGTCCTGCAAAAAAGATTGGAATATGCTTGCAAACAGAAATAGGAAGAGGAGAGCAATGAGAGATGTGAATAAAGTTGCAAACAAAAGTAGGAATAGGCATGCAAAAATAGAAGGAAATTAGCATGCAAACGGACGAAGGAATATGTATGCAAACAGAGATTGGAATAAGTGTGCAAACAGAAAGAGTCATATGCCTGTGCAACATAAGTAAGAGTAGGTGACACAGAGATAGAAGAAGCAGTGCCAACATCGAAGAAAATAGAAGTTAGCAAGAAAGGAATAAACGTGCAAACAAAAGTAATTGGCGTGCAAACAGATATGGGAATAAGCGTGCAAACAAAAGTAGGAATAGGCGTGTAAAAAGATATGGGAATAAGTGTGCAAACAAAGGTAAAAATAGTGGTGCGAACAGAGATGGAAATAAGCGAGCAAAAAGAAGGTAATAGGGGTGCAAACAAAGATGGGAATACGAGTGCAAATAGGCATGCAAGCAGAAGTGGTAATAACCATTTAAAAAGAAGTGTAAAAAGGCTGTAAACGGAGATCCGAATAATCGTGCAAGCAGAAGTAGAAATAGGTGTGCAAACAGAGATAAGAATAAGCGAGCAAACAGTTTCAGGAATAGACCTGCAAATACAAGTAGGAATTGGGGCAAACAGATATGGAAATAAACGTCCAACCATAAGTACGAATAGGCATGCTAACAGAAATGGGAATAAGAATGCAAACAAAGAAGGAACAGACGTGCCAACAGAATTGGAATAAGCCTGCAAAAAGAAGTAGGAATAGCCTAGCAAACAAAGATGGTAATAAATATGCAAACAGAGAAACAAATAGGCGTGCAGATAGAGATGGGAATAAGCTTGCATACAGAAGTAGGAACAGGCGTGCAAGAAGAGATGGGAATAAGCGTGCAAACAGAAGTAGGAATATGGGCGCAAACAGGGGCGGGAAAAAGCTTGCAATCAGAAGTAGGAATTGACGTGCAAAGAGATGGGAATAAACGCAAACAGATAGGTCGTTTCCGCAAACAGTGACGGTGATAATCGTGCAAACAGAAGTTGCCTGCAAGCAGAGATTGGATTATACATGCAAGCGGAGGTAGGAATAGGTGTGCAACAGAGATATGAATAAACTTTCAAAAAGAATTAGGAACAGGCATGAAAACATAGATTTGAATATGCGTGCAAATAGAAGAAGGAATAGGCCTGCAAACAGAGATGGGAATAAGCGTGCAAAATGAAAAAGGAATAGGCCTGCAAACAGATATGGGAATAAGTGTGCAAACAGAAAAGGGAATAGGAGTGCAAACCGAAATTGGAATAAGCGTGCAAAAAGGAGTTGGAATAGGCGGGCAAAAAGAGATGGAGATAACGTGCAAACGATTTGAATAAGCGTGCAAGCAGAAATGTGAATAGGCGTGCAAACAAAAATGGAAATAAGCGTGCAAACAGAACTTGGAATAAGCTTGCAAACAGAGTTATAAATAAGCGTGCAAACAGAAGTAGGGATAGGCGTGCAAACTGAGATGGAAAATAAGCGGGCAGATAAAAAAAGGAATAGGCTTGCAAACAGATGGGAATAACCGTTCAAAAAGAAGTGTGAATAGTCGTGTAAACATGGTTAAGAATAAGCGTGCAAACAGAAGTAGGAATAGGTGCAAAAATTGAGATAGAAATAAGCGTGCAAACAGAAACAGGTATAGGCGTGAAAACACAAGTAGGAATAGACGTGCAAACAGGGATGGGAATAAGCGTACAAACAGAGGAAGGAGTAGGCGGGCAAAAAGACATGGGATTAAGAATGCAAACAGAAGAAAGAACAGACGTGAAAAGAGAAATGGTAATAAGCGTGCAAACAGAAGTAAGAATAGGCGAGCAAACAGAGATGGGAATAAGGGTGCAAACAGAGAAAGGAATAGGCATGCAAACAGAGATGAGAATAGGCGTGCAAAAAGAAGGGTGAATAGGCGTGCAAAAAGATGGAAATAAGAGGGCAAATAGAAAAAAGAATAGGCATGCAAACTGAGATGGAAATAACCGTTCAAAAAGAAGTGTGAATAGTCGTGTAAACAGAGTTATGAATAAACATGCAAACAGAAGTAGGAATAGGTGTGAAAACAGAGATAGGAATTAGGAATAGGTTTAAATAAGAGATGGGAATAATCGTGCAAACAGAAGTTGAAATATTCGTGTAAACAGAGACGGGAATAAACGTGCAAAGAGAAGTGAGAATAGGCGTGCAAACATAGATAGAAATAAGCGTGCAAACAGAACTTTGAATAGACGTTCAAACAGAGGTGGGAATAAGCGTGCAATTAGAAGTAGGAATAGGCGTGCAAACAGAGATGGGAATAAGCGTGCAAACAGAAGTAGGATTAGGCGTGCAAACAGAGATGGGAATAAGCGTGCAAACAGAAGGAGGAATAGGCATGCAAAAAGAGATAGTAATAAGCGTGCAAACAGAGAAAAGATTAGGCGTGCAAACAGAGACTGAGAAAAGCGAGAAAACAGAATTAGGAATTTAATTGCAAACAGAGATGTGAAAAAGAATGCAAACACAAGTTGGAATGGGAGTACAAAAAAAGATGGGAATAAGCCTGGAAATAGAAGTGGGAATAGGCGTGCAAACAGAGATTGGAATAGGCGTGCAAACATAAGTAGAGATAAGAGTGAAAACAAAGATGGGAATAAGCATGCAAACAGAGAATTAAAAAAAGGGGTGCAAACAGTGATTGGAATAAGCGTGCATACAGAGAAAGGAATAGGCGTGCAAGCAGAGATGAGAATAAGCTTGCAAAGAGAATTAATAATAAGCGTGCTATCAGAGATGGGAATAAGTGTTCAAACAGAATTTGGAATATTCCTGCAAAAAAAAATTGGAATATGCTTGCAAACAAAAATTGGAAGAGGCGTTCAAAAAGAAATGTGAATAAAGGTGCAAACAGAAGTAGGAATAGGCATACAAACATAGAAGGAAATAAGCGTGCAAACGAACGAAGGGATAGGTATGAAAAAAAAGATTGGATAAGTGTACAAACAGAAATAAGAATATACGTGCAAACAGAGATGGGTTTAAGCGTGCAAACATAAGTAAGAATAGACGTGAAAACAGAGATGGGAATAAGCATGCAAACAGAAGTAGGAATAGGCGTGCAAACAGAGAAGGATTTAAGCATACAAACATTGAAAGGAATAGGCGTGCAAACAGAGATGGGAAAAAGCTTGCAAAGAGAATCAGGAATAGGCGTGCTATCAGAGATGGGTATAGGTGTTCAAACAGAAGTTGGAATAGTACTGCAAAATAAGATTGGATTGTGCAGGCAAACAGAAATAGGAAGAGGCGTGCAAAGAGAGATATAAATAAGGGTGCAAACAGAAGGAGGAATAGGCATGCAAACATAGAAGGAAATAAGCGTGCAAACTGACGAAAGAATAGGTATGCAAACAGAGATTGAAATAAGTGTGCAAACACAAATAAGAATATGCGTGCAAACAGATGGGAATAAGCGTGCAAACATAAGTAAGAATAGACGTAAAAACAGAGATGGGAATAAGCATGCAAACAGAAGTAGGAATACGCGTGGAAAAAGAGATATGAATAAGCTTGCAAAAAGAGGTAGGAATAGTGGTGCAAGCAGAGATGGAAATAACCGTTCAAACAGAAGTAGGGATAGGCGTGCAATCAGAGATGGGAATAAGTGTGCAAAGAGAAGTGGAAATAAGTGGAATAAGCGTGGAAACAGAAAAGGAATATTCTTTCAAGCAGAGATGGGAATAAGCGTGCAAACAGAAGTTTGAATAGGCGTGCAAACAGAGATGTGAATAAGCGGGCAAACAAAATTAATAATAAGCGTGAAAACAAAGATGGGAATATGAGTGCAAATAGAAAAAGGAACAGAGAAGGGAATAGCCGTTCAAAAAGACGTGTGAATAGACGTAAAAACAGAGATTTTAATAAGCAAGCAAAGAGAAGTAGGAATAGGCGTGCAAGCGGCGATGGGAATAAGCGGGCAAACAGAAGTAGGATTGGCGTACAAACAAAGATGGAAATATGAGTGCAAATAGAGAAAGGAATATGCATGCAAACAGAGATGGGAATAACCGCTCAAAAAGAATAGAATAGGAATATGTGTGCAAAAACAGAGATAAGAATAAACGTGTAAAAAGAAACAGGAATAGGCGTGCAAATACAACTGGGAATATGCGTGAAAACAGATATGGGAATAAGCAAGCAAACAGAAGTAGGAGTAGGTGTGCAAACAGAGATGGGAATAAGAATGCAAACCGAAGAAGGAACAGACGTGCAAACAGAATGGGAATAAACGTGCAAACAGAAATAGGAATACGCGAGCAAACAGAGATGGGAATAAGGGTGCAAACAAAGAAACAAATAGGCAGGCAAACAGATGAGAATAAGCGTGCATTTAGAAGTAGGAACAGGCGTGCAAGCATAGATTGGAATAAGCGTGCAAACAGAAGTAGGAATATTGGTGCAAACCGAGATGGGAATAAGAGTGCAAACAGAAGTGTGAATAGGCCTGCAAATAGAGATGGAAATAACCGTTCAAAAAGAAGTGTGAATAGTCGTGTAAACAGAGTTATGAATAAGCATGCAAACAGAAGTAGGAATAGGTGTAAAAGCAGAGATAGGAATTAGGAATAGGTTTAAATAAAAGATGGGAATAATCGTGCAAACAGAAGTTGAAATATACGTGTAAACAGAGACGGGAATAAACGTGCAAAGAGAAGTGGGAATAGGCTTGCAAACATAGATAGAAATAAGCGTGCAAACAGAACTTTGAACAGACGTTCAAACAGAGGTGGGAATAAGCGTGCAATTAGAAGTAGGAATAGGCGTGCAAACAGAGATGGGAATAAGCGTGCAAACAGAAAAAGGAATACGCGAGCAAACAGAGATGGGAATAAGGGTGCAAACAAAGAAACAAATAGGCAGGCAAACAGAGATGAGAATAAGCGTGCATTTAGAAGTAGGAACAGGCGTGCAAGCATAGATTGGAATAAGCGTGCAAACAGAAGTTGGAATATTGGTGCAAACCGAGATGGGAATAAGAGTGCAAACAGAAGTGTGAATAGGCGTGCAAATAGAGATGGGAATAAGCGTGCAAACAGAAGTAAGAAAAGGCTTGCAATCAGAGATAGGAATAAACGTGCGAACAGAAACAGGAATAGGGGTGCAAACAGAGACGGGAAAAAGCGTTCAATCAGAAGTTGAAAATTGGCATGCAAACAGAGATGGGAATGAACGTGCAAACAAAGGTAGGAATAAGCGTGCAAACATATATGTTGATAATCGTGCAAACAGAAGTTGGAATATACACAGAGATTGGAATATACATGCAAGCGGAGGTATGGGAATAGGTGTGCAAAACAGAGATGTGAATAAACTTTCAAACAGAATTAAGAATAGGCCTGAAAACAGAGATTTGAATATGCCTGCAAATAGAAGAAGGAATAGGCCTGCAAACAGAGATAGGAATAAGCGTGCAAAATAAAGTAGGAATAGGCCTGCAAACGAAGATGGGAATTAGCCTGCCGACAGAAGTAGGAATAAGCGTGCAAACAGATATGTGAATAAGCGTGGAAACAGAAATATGAATAGGATTGCAAGCAAAGATGGGAATAAGCGTGCAAATAGAAGCAGGAATAGGTGTGCAAGCAGAGATTAGAATAAGCGTTAAAAGAGAAACAAGAATAATCGTGCTATCAGCGATGGGAATAAGTGTTCAAACGGAAGTTGGAATTGACGTGCAAAGAGAGATGGGAATAAACGTGCAAACAAAGGTAGGAATAAGCCTGCAAACAGTGACGGTGATAATCGTGCAAACAGAAGTTGGAATTGGCCTGCAAACAGAGATTGGATTATACATGCAAGCGGAGGTAGGAATAGGTGTGCAAACAGAGATGTGAATAAACTTTCAAACAGAATTAGGAATAGGCATGAAAACAGAGATTTGAATATGCGTGTAAATAGAAGAAGGAATAGGCCTGCAAACAGAGATGGGAATAAGCGTGCAAAATGAAGTAGGAATAGACCTGCAAACAGATATGGGAATAAGTGTGCAAACAGAAAAAGGAATAGGAGTGCAAACCGAAATTGGAATAAGCGTGCAAAAAGAAGTTGGAATAGGCAGGCAAAAAGAGATGGAGATAACGTGCAAACAGAGGTAGGAATAGTGGTGCAAACAGAGATGGGAATAAGCGTGCAAGCAGAAGTATGAATAGGCGTGCAAACAAAAATGGAAATAAGCGTGCAAACAGAACTTGGAATAGGCTTGCAAACAGAGTTATAAATAAGCGTGCAAACAGAAGTAGGGATAGGCGTGCAAACTGAGATGGAAAATAAGCGGGCAGATAAAAAAAGGAATAGGCTTGCAAACAGATGGGAATAACCGTTCAAAAAGAAGTGTGAATAGTCGTGTAAACATGGTTAAGAATAAGCGTGCAAACAGAAGTAGGAATAGGTGCAAAAATAGAGATAGAAATAAGCGTGCAAACAGAAACAGGAATAGGCGTGAAAATACAAGTAGTAATAGACGTGCAAACAGAGATGGGAATAAGCTTACAAACAGAAGAAGGAGTAGGCGGGCAAAAAGACATGGGATTAAGAATATAAACAGGAATGCAAACATAAATGGCAATAAGCGTGCAAACAGAAGTAAGAATAGGCGAGCAAACAGAGATGTGAATAAGGGTGCAAACTGAGAAAGGAATAGGCATGCAAATAGAGATGGGAATAGGCGTGCAAAAGGAAGGGTGAATAGGCCTGCAAAAAGATGGGAATAAGAGGGCAAATAGAAAAAAGAATAGGCATGCAAACAGAGATGGAAATAACCGTTCAAAAAGAAGTGTGAATAGTCGTGTAAACAGAGTTATGAATAAGCATGCAAACAGAAGTAGGAATAGGTGTGAAAGCAGAGATAGGAATTAGGAATAGGTTTAAATAAGAGATGGGAATAATCGTGCAAACAGAAGTTGAAATATACGTGTAAACAGAGACGGGAATAAACGTGCAAAGAGAAGTGGAAATAGGCGTGCAAACATAGATAGAAATAAGCGTGCAAACAGAACTTTGAACAGACGTTCAAACAGAGGTGGGAATAAGCGTGCAATTAGAAGTAGGAATAGGCGTGCAAACAGAGATGGGAATAAGCGTGCAAACAGAAAAAGGAATACGCGAGCAAACAGAGATGGGAATAAGCGTGCAAACAAAGAAACAAATAATCAGGCAAGCAGAGATGAGAATAAGCGTGCATTTAGAAGTAGGAACAGGCGTGCAAGCATAGATTGGAATAAGCGTGCAAACAGAAGTTGGAATATTGGTGCAAACCGAGATGGGAATAAGAGTGCAAACAAAAGTGTGAATAGGCGTGCAAATAGAGATGGGAATAAGCGTGCAAACAGAAGTAAGAAAAGGCTTGCAATCAGAGATAGGAATAAACGTGCGAACAGAAACAGGAATAGGGGTGCAAACAGAGACGGGAAAAAGCGTTCAATCAGAAGTTGGAATTGGCATGCAAACAGAGATGGGAATGAACGTGCAAACAAAGGTAGGAATAAGCGTGCAAACATATATGTTGATAATCGTGCAAACAGAAGTTTGAATAGGTGAGCAAACAGAGATTGGAATATGCATGCAAGCAGAGGTAGGAATAGGTGTGCAAACAGATATGTGAATAAACTATCAAACAGAATTAAGAATAGGCCTGAAAACAGAGATTTGAATATGCCTGCAAATAGAAGAAAAAATAGGCCTGCAACAGAGATAGGAATAAGCGTGCAAAATAAAGTAGAAATAGGCCTGCAAACGAAGATGGGAATTAGCCTGCCTCTGGGTTAGGGAATAAACGTGCAAACAGATAGTGTGAATAAGCGTGGAAACAAAGAAATATGAATTAGGACTGCAAGCAAGGACGGGAATAAGCGCCAATAGAAGCAGGAATAGAAGAGATTAGAATAAGCGTTAAAAAGAGAAAACAAGAAAAATCAACATCAGCGATGGGAATAAGTGTTCAAACAGAAGTTGGAATAGGCATGAAAACGTACAAACAAAGGTAGGAATAAGCCTGCAAACAGTGACGGTGATAATCGTGCAAACAGAAGTTGGAATTCGCCTGCAAACAGAGATTGGATTATACATGCAAGCGGAGGTAGGAATATGTGTGCAAACAGAGATGTGAATAAACTTTCAAACAGAATTAGGAATAGGCGTGCAAATAGAGAAGAATAAGCGTGCAAACAGAAGTAAGAAAAGGCTTGCAATCAGAGATAGGAATAAACGTGCGAACAGAAACAGGAATAGGGGTGCAAACAGAGATTAGAATAAGCGTTAAAAGAGAAACAAGAATAGGCGTGCTATCAGCGATGGGAATAAGTATTCAAACAGAAGTTGGAATTGACGTGCAAAGAGAGATGGGAATAAACGTGCAAACAAAGGTAGGAATAAGCCAGCAAACAGTGACGGTGTCGTGCAAACAGATGTTGGAATTGGCCTGCAAACAAAGATTGGATTATACATGCAAGCGGAGGTAGGAATACGTGTGCAAACAGAGATGTGAATAAACTTTTAAACAGAATTAGGAATAGGCATGAAAACAGAGATTTGAATATGCGTGCAAATAGAAGAAGGAATAGGCCTGCAAACAGAGATGGGAATAAAGTAGGAATAGACCTGCAAACGAGATATGGGGAATAGGTGTGCAAACAGAAAAAGGAATAGGAGTGCAAACCGAAATTGGAATAAGCGTGCAAAAAGAAGTTGGAATAGGCAGGCAAAAAGAGATGGAGATAACGTGCAAATAGAGGTAGGAATAGTGGTGCAAACAGAGATGGGAATAAGCGTCTTCAGTGCTAACAAAATGGAAATAAGCATGCAAACAGAACTTGGAATAGGTTTGCAAACAGAGATATAAATAAGCGTAAACAGAAGTAGGGATAGTATGTGCAAACGGAGATCGAAGTCTTTGTGCATTTAGGAAAAAATATAGGCTTGTAAACAGAGATGGGAATAACCGTTCAAAAAGAAATGTATAGTCGTGTAAACATGGTTAAGAATAAGCAAACAGAAGAAGGAATAGATGCAAAATAGAGATAGAAAAAAGCGTGCAAACAGAAACTGGAATAGGCGTGAAAACACAAGTAGGAATAGACGTGCAAACAGAGATGGGAATAAGCTTACAAACAGAAGAAGGAGTAGGCGGGCAAAAATACAAGGGATTAAGAATGTAAACAGGAATGCAAACATAAATGGCAATAAGCGCAAACAGAAGTAAGAATAGGCGAGCAAACAGATGTGAATAAGGGTGCAAACAGAGAAGAAGGAATAGGCATGCAAACAGAGATGGGAATAGGCGTGCAAAAGGAAGAATAGGCCTAAAGATGGGAATAAGAGGGAAAATATAAAAGAATGGGCATGCAAACAGAGATGGATGAAGCGGCGCACGAAAACGCGAAAGCGTCACGATAAATGCGAAACGGCAAACACCCAACTAATGAACGAAGTACACTG
>JABUQX010098711.1:0-7500 GCA_015478945.1 Trachelipus rathkii
AATTCATTATATTTCACTATTGTTCATCATTATTTACTATAATTTAACATTATTATTATTTTTTTTAACTATCATTATTATTATTAATTCAACACAGGTATCACCTACTGAACTAGAAGTACAATCACACAAAAAATAGACACATGTACGGGAAGATACAAAAAAAACTGTTGAGTGTTCCCAAGCAGCCATCTCGAGAGTCAACTTTTGAGACTAGATGATTCTGATGTTAGGTCACATAATCTGTATAATATTATCAATGCTAAAGAAGAAAGAGCCTTTTCTGTCGTTTATTATGATCTTAGCTTTAAAGAAACATTGTTTTCAAACTTATGTTGTTTTCACAATTACTTTTTATAAATTGTACACTATTATTAAATTGATTTGAATTTTATGGTTTAAAAAATTTCAAAATATAAGTGTGAAATATTACCACTCATTATTACTACAGACTCTTGAAACTTGATTCCTTTTCTTTTCCACTAAAATATTAAATTTTTCCTTTCTGAATCCAATGACTTTTGAGAGAGTTTTTTTTTATTTTTCTTTAAATTTCCTTTTTTTTCATCTCTTCTCGCGAAATTTCCCAATCTGTTTTTTTTTTTGTTTCTTCGTATTTTTTTACACTTCACCCAACAACAACATAATCATATATATATATATATATATATATATATATATATATATATATATATATATATATATATATATATATATATATATATATATATATATATATATATATATATATATATATATATATATATATATATATATATATGGTGATAAGATAAACTGCACTCTCGCTTCTCACACTGCAGTATCAATAAGTATTGATAAAGGGCTCGATATATTTCTCCACCCCTGCTTGGATTGAACCTGGGCTCGTATCAGTGGTCAAGCACATGCTTACCTGCTAGGGCCTGATTCAATCCCAACAGGGGCGAATTACTCAATAGGTATTTTTGATCACACACACCGAACCCCTGAACCTGATCCTATATATATATATATATATATATATATATATATATTACAGACAAGAACCAACCTCTCACGGGCAGGGCAATAATCAAGGAGGGGGTGAACTCGATTAACGTCCGAGAAAGACGAACCAAGTCAAAGGAGATAATAGCTGACATTCCCTCCCGACCAGTCGCGAACCTGAACCTTTTACTTTGTTCCTAAGAGTGCTCAACCACTGATCTACCGGGAACTTTAATTTAAATAAATATAATAAATAAAAAGAAAATACTTATGTTCATGCATACATAAATACATGCGATATAGATACATAAACACATACATATGCACATACATACACACATCGCATATATACAAATATATATTGAACACTACCATCATTAGCATTACTATTACCACTAACATTAACATTAACGTTGATATAATTAACAATATTATTATCGCTAACACTATTATTAAATATAACAACATCACTATTACCAACACTATTATCAATAACATTAATATTGACACTATTTAATATATATATTATATATATATATATATATATATATATATATATATATATATATATATATATATAGAAAGAAATATATATATATATATATATATATATATATATATATATATATATATATCTAGTATATATATATATATATATATATATATATATATATATATATATATATATATATATATATATATATATATATATATATATATATATATATATATATATATAATAATGGAATGAGAGAGAGAGAGAGAGAGGACAGACACACATATACATATTATTACATATACATACATATAAATATATATATATATATATATATATATATATATATATACATATATATATATAAATATATATATATATATATATATATATATATATATATATATATGAATGAGAGAGGGGTGCAGGAGAGGAGAGAAAAAGAGAAAGAAAGAGAGAGAGCAGAGAAAGAGAGAGGAGAGAGAGAGAGAGAGAGAGAGAGGTGGCAGGACAGGGAGAACTGGAACAGGAAACCTGGAGTGAAATATAGGGATAGAAAGAAGAAAAGTGGAATGGATGATGGAAGAATGGTGGTTGGATGGAATGGGATGGAAAGCCTGAGGGAGCCTGAATGGGACAGATCTAAAGCAAATGCGGGTTCAGATGGACAATCTTAGGGGTGTAAGTTAGGTGTGAGAAAAATTGATAAAATGAGGAATGAACGTAATAGAGAGTTGTGTGGTATGAAGAAAGGGATAAATGAGAGAATAAATGAAAGTACGTTGAGATGGTTAGGTCATGTGGAAAGAATGGATGATAGTCGGTTGGTTAAGCGGATGTATAGTGCTGAGTGTGTTGGGAATTGACTGGTTGAGAGACCGAATAAAAGTGAATTGAGTCAGTAAAGGAATGCCCGGAGGAGAATGTGAGTTTACAGAGGCGAGAAGGAAGGTGCATAATAGAGTGAATGGTGGATAGGGGGTTTGGTTATGGCCCACCTGGACCAAAGGATGAACAGTACATTGAAGATATGCCATAGTGAGGGTCCGTCGCGGTCCCGTAAAGCTCTAGGGGGGATCTCTGAGCGCGACGATTTCTCATTAAAGTTGCATAAAAGGGCGGTAGCTGGGCTTTTCTCGACTCTATAAACATATTCACATTCACTACTCTGACCTTCGGGTGCATGTTATAACCCACTAAGTCTTGGGAGGTGGATGATATATATATATATATATATATATATATATATATATATATATATATATATATATATATATATATATATATATATATATATATATATAGAGAGAGAAAGAAAGAGTAGACATAGTAGATATATATATATGAGAGAGAGTGAGAGAGAAAGAGAGAGATATATATTGAGGTCGCAGAGTGTGCATTGGTGAGATGATAGCTCGAATGCAACTTTTTGTTTTTATTACAAAATTGGTCCAAAATTTTACTTTCAGTAGTCCTGCAGGAGAAAAACGAACAGTGGACGGAGTTGTCAGCCCATTTTTCCGTCCCCCAAAGACATCCCAAATTCTTATTGCATTGCGATAAAGAGAAATGTCTGCCGAATATTTAGCCACTAAAAAAATCTAATTTTTTAATATGATCATGATAGGATTTATGCTTAAGTCGTAGAATACGTAGAATTTAGGACAGATGTTAAATCTTTATATAGCAGAGAACGGAATTAGAGCCTTGTCCAAAAGACTGTATTATAATATATTATTTTATTTTTATATTATTTTTTTCTCTGATGAATGCTTCCAATTTTTTTGAAGGGGAGGATCCAATATTGGAGATTTTGGAACCCATTTTAGCCCCCACATAAAAATGGACATAAAATTTTATTTTGGTAGGACAATAGGTGCTGGGGCCCGTAACTTTTTTCTGACCTTTCTAAACTTAATATTATTTTTTCGAAACTTTTGTCATTGTTTCATTTTTATTTTTCATAACCAACTTTTTTTTTTATTATTTTTTGTGTCTACTCTCAACACTTTTTATCGAAATTACTTCAAACTTGAAATATGCATAGATGGGTCCATTACGCACAAAATGCTGAATTAGTTTTTTGATTTTTCGAAAATTGTGCTCAGCAATTAAAAAAAAATAAAAGTAGGTTTTGAAATTCGACATTGCTGAGCACAATTTTCAAAAAATCAAAAAAACTAATTCGTGCTTTTTGTGCGTAATGAACCCATCTTTGCATATTTCAAGTTTAAAATCATTTTGGAAAAAAATGTTAAAGTTGATACGTAAAAATGTAAAAAAAAAATTAGGATTTGAAAATGAAAAATGCCGGAAACAATGACTACGGACAACAGAAAACACCCCGAAAATGACGTTTTAGGAGTAAAAAAAAAAGCTGTGGTTTGCTTTTTTCCCCATCAAAATTGTCTGAAAATTATTTAATGTCCATTTTTAGGTGGGGGCTAAAATGGGATCCTAAATCTCCAGTAGTTGAACTTCCCCTGAAGTTCAATAAATTTGCTTTATTAATATATATATATATATATATATATATATATATATATATATATATATATATATATATATATATATATATATATATATATATATATATATAAATATATAATATATATATATATATATATATATATATATATATATATATATATATATATATATATATATAGAGAGAGAGAGAGAGAGAGAGAGAAAGAGAGAGAGAGAGAGAGAGAGAGAGAGAGAGAGAGAGAAGCTCAATAAAATATCTCAAGAAGGAATAAAGGCTGTAGAATATTATTAATTGAACAATAAATGTTGAGATCTTTTTACGTCATAGCCTAAATAAGACTAAGAAATTACAATTTTCAGTAGGATTAAAAAATTACAAGAAATTGTTTTGCCTTTTATTACTTCATTACTCTAATATTAAAAAAAGGGTTGTTTGGCTTAAACCGACTAAACTAGACATTTTTTTTTTTTTTCTAATAAAAAAATAAAAAAAAGTGCTCTAAATGAAAACCTATGGTTTATACAAGCTAATTATATATTTAGATAGTAAATAAATGAGAGGAAAATATTAGTGACTCAATTATAAAAATATTTAAAACATCAAAATAAGTTAACACTAATAATTTGTAATTAGTTTTGATTTGAGTTAGAAAATTGATATTAAGATGTTAAAGTAAATAAATTTTTAGGGATTAGTTCCAAAGCAATATTTGGGAGGAAGGAATTCTTCACAGTTTTTCTTTCCCAAACATTTTATATATTACAAAATAGCAGAACACATTTATCATTTATATTTTATCATAATTTCAAAATACTAATGTAAAAAAAACATTGTTAATAGTATGGAAGAAATTATTTTGCCCATATATATATATATATATATATATATATATATATATAGACCATATATATATATATATATATATATATATATATATATATATATATATATATATATATATATATATATATATCCTCCAGTCTCCAAAGTGGCAAAGGCCAGGCTTACCTTAAATTGTATCGGTTTTAAAAAATTGGAACCCAGGGCCAAATTAAAGCCTTACATGAGGAACGTGAATTTTGGCAGACTAGAAGAAAGGTGCATAATAGGGAGTGAAAGGCGGTTGGCGAGGGGTATGGTTGTGGCTCTGTCAGCGGGATGAACTCCTACATTGACGATGCCATATGAGGGTGTGTTGCAGTCCCGTGAATTCTTAGGTGGATTTTCCGATTGAGGCTAGTTCTCATTAAAGGATATATAAAGGCTGGGCTTTTCGATCTCGTTTCCAGTGAATGCGACGTGAAGAAAAGGTGGGTGATATATATATATATATAGATATAGGTATATATATATATATATATATATATATATATATATATATATATATATATATATATATATATATATATATATATATATATATATATATATAAAATATTTTCAAGGAGGGCAGAATAAAAAAAAAAAGAAAACCACCCAAAACCCAAGCGTAACCAAGAATCACGTGAGCACAGACACGAGCCTTAAAGAGACTAGGATTAAATGCAGAAATAATTGCAGATAATGGTAAAGAATTCCACAGAGAAGAGTTGGGCTGAAAGAATAAAAAATATTCGTGCGAGAGCAGGGCACCCCTTGTGGTACGAAGGCGATGCAGTAGTGGTTAAATGCGAGATATCAACTCCTCTAAGCAACTGCCGTTTTGGTACCTACAAAAAGGAAGCAATGCGCCAACGTCACGTTACAGAGATAAAGTGGCAAGGAAGTTTGAAAGTGTTGGACGTTTAACTAATATTTTAGCCTTAGACCCAACCCTATCCATAATTATGGTGGAACCGTTGTCCGCCCGCCCAAATGTGAGAACAGTACTCCATGAAAGGGTAAGACACATTTAGATAACTTCTGTGACTATTCGGAAGGAAATAAATTCCAGAACCCAGCAAAATGGTCGATGTTGACTAGATCGTTCTTGATTTCTAAGGCCAAGTCCATATGAATAAAGAGTAATACAAGTCCATTCAGCCTATTTGTACTTGTGTTTCTTAAATGCGTTCTAACTATTTTCACTTTTGAAAAGCTATAGTTCAACTGAAGCTGTATAGAAACAGGAAGTACAGAAGCTTTTTCATCAGTATGTTTATATTTGGGAACAGGGTTTCGGCTAAATCGTTTGATTCTAATAGGGCAATTACGTTTTTTTTTTTTCTTGAGATCCTTTCCATTTTTGTTTTCATAATTCTCACTCTCCTAAGAAAATTTTATCGTAAGAATCACTCAAGTCGTCTCTGTAGAATTCGAATGCTGATTGAACTTTGTCAAATCAAACGTCACATCTGGCTTTAATAAGGTACTGAAGAGATCACACGGTGTCCTGGTGAGTTAAACTTCTTTCATTCAGTGAAGAAATCATTTCCTCTAAACAATGTAAAAGAACTGTAAATCGATAGTACTAAAAAACCTACATTTCTCTCAATGACCAATTTTATATTCAGAAATCAGAGCATTCCAAAGTGTCAGAAGTTTTACAAAATGAAGTTGATGGATTGTCTGCATTCTGGAAGCTATCACTAAACTGCCTAACTCTAATGCTCTTAAGTGTCCACTTGATTTTCAGACGAGGTTAAAAATGTTTTAAACTTGGAACTTTTATAAGCAGTTTCTCTTTATTCTATCTTTTTTCTTTGCCAAAGCTCTTTACTGAGCTTCACTAAATCGCTTTCTTATATTCATTTTAACATTAAGGAGATTTGAGCCTATAAGTACTTCGCGCAAATGCACAGAAAAAATTGAAAAAAACTGCAGATGTTTGGCTCTTGGCATCTTCTCGCTCTTTTTTCTTTCCAAATGTTATTATATTCGGTTCCTTACCCGAAATTCATACATTGAACCAAACAAATTTTTAATGACATAATAATTGAAATAAAATTTAAATTTTTAAATTATATATATATTAGTATATATATTATAGTATATATTATAATATATATATTATATACTAATATATAATATACTAATATATATATTAATATATATTATATATAATATATATATATTATATATATATATATATATTATTATATATATATATATAATATATAATATATATATATATATATATACTATATAGATATATATATATAATTATAATAGTATATATAATAATATATATTATATATATATATATATTATAAACAGGTTATTCACATCTCGCGTATATATTTTAAGGTAAATTACATTTAAACAATTAGTAATCGGGAAAGAAATTTTTGAAAACGGACAGTTCTTCTACCACACTGTCAAATTCAACCAATATTATAACCACGGATTTTTAGAATTTTATTCTAGGGCTCGTGGTCTTCATTAAACTCTATACTTTTTTAAAAATATTATTGATAGATCACACGAACATTCCACATACATAATATATATACTATATAATATATATTATATTATTATATTATATTATATATTATTATTTTATATAATATATATCTAATATATTATATTAGTATATTATATATATATA